>BRDA01003891.1:37582-55473 GCA_036984385.1 Crenuchus spilurus
TCTGGTTCTGCTCAGTCCAGGTAAGACACTTCTGATGTGGTCTCTGGTTCAGGAGTGTTGATATTAGGAATGTGACAGTTGTAGCTCTGAGAGATGCACACTCTTTATACTGTTTTATATAAGCTAAAGTGATCTACATTAAAACAAAAAAGGATTGAAATATGTAACTTTACATCTAATGAATATAAAATATGAGTTCATTTTTTAGAATGAAAATATGAACAAAAGTCATTTTTTCCATAAATGTTCTAATTCTTTGATGTATGACTGTAGATGACTAGGTATATGTGAATGCAGACAAAAACAGGGAATTCTAAACGGGATGTTACTGCAGCTTCATTTCCATCATGTTAAAAGTACATATTGTGAGGTTTTTAAAATAAGACCCACATTTTGTACAAAAAACTTTGCAAAATGTATCAAAGCCTCACGTTACCTTGTTGAGAGCGTGACCAACATGAGGGTCTCCATTAGCATAAGGAGGTCCATCATGGAGACAAAATTCCTTCTTAGCCTTCCTCTCTCTCTGCCAGTTGTACAACTGAGCAAATCCACATTCCTAGACAGTTCATATTTGAAATTCATTATTTAAGCTTCTCACATTATGTTCAGATATCAATACAGACTGTAATCCATGTCCATGTCTATCTTTGTATACTTTGTTAGTTTCACTTCACCCTGTTTTTCAATGGTCAGGACCACCACAGAGCAGCAATTATATTACCTGGGTTGTTGATCATTCTCAACACTGCTGTGACACTGACGTGGTGGTGGTGTGTCAGTGTGGGTTGTGTGAGAGGATCAGACACAGCTGGGCTGCTGGAGATTTTCAACACTGTGTCCACTCTGTTAGACACACTTGCCTTGTTGGTCCAACTTGTAGATGTGAAGTCAGAGACAGCAGCTCAGCACAGTTTGTGTTGGTCCTCTAGTCCTTTACTGGTGCTCACAGGCCACTGTTGGTTGGTTGGTGCACTTTTTTCACTTTGTTTACAAACATCAGAAGCTCTGCTGTCTCTGATCAGTGCAGCACACACTAACACACCACCACCACATCAGTGTCACAGCAGTGTTTAGGATATTTATCAGAAACACTGTTAGGTAGGGTGTTAAATATTATCAAGGACGTTCCTTATCCAAACCACAGACTTTTTAGTCTTCTCCCATCTGGAAGACGTTACAGGAGCTTCTGCTCAAATACCGTCAGGCTCAGGAAGAGCTTCTTCCCAGAGGCTGTGATGCTACTGAACTCTGCACTGTCACTTTAACTTAGACTATATCATTGCACTGCCACTTAACTGCATCCTTGCACCACTGATCTGTTCATGTAGCCTACTTCATATCTGCTACCTCACATATGTATGTGTGTATATGTATATATTATATTTCACAAACACACGTGAGGACATCATGTCGGTCTTAGTATGTGACAGTACTGAAAACTCAACAGTATTTGTTTCTTCACAGAAAAGCAAATGTGTATGTACAAAAATTGCGTATTTTAACTCAATAGTTTAAATATGGTATTTAAAAAAAATCAAGGTTACTGTAGTTGTTCAGAAAGAAAGAGAAAGAGAGCAATGAGCAGCAGGGATTAGTGACACCTAACATTACTGATGTGTAATTGTGGTGTTTTCTGTCACAGAAACAGAAAAAACACAGACAGTACAGACTGATATGAAGTCTTAGTGGTTAAACTGATATTTTCACGTATTTTCAGACATACATCTCGTTATGTATCTATTTCATTACAGATCAGCTCACCCCTGACTATAATAATAAGAGCTTTTTTGTACCTGTTGGATCTGCAGCTCTCGCTCCAGCAGCTCCTGGCCGGTCAGTTTCATGGGAAAGCTGGTTGTGGGCAGCAGCACCCTGTAGCGGTGTTTCCCGGCGGGCTGAGCTGTGTCGGCGGGCGGAGTGGCGGTGTGTCCCAGGCTCCGTGTGAAGGAGAGTGTGGGCCGGACAAGAGCTCCTCTCCGCAGAGAGAACCGACCGGCTCCCAGCGTCCGACTGCACCACAGCAGCATGTGGAGACCGGCGTGTCGTCCTCAACAGACGTGGACCCGACTGTATATTCAGCTTTTACAGTTTATTTAATCAACGTGCTACACACACGCGGAACTGTTTACCACGACCTCTCCGGAACTCTATAGTCCTCTGCTGTTGTTTCCTCCCGGACAGTTCTCTAACTACGGCGGCCTGTAGGACCGCAGTAAACGCTCTGTGCTTATGATTTGACGCACAGCAGAGGGCACTGTTAGTCCAGCTGTGATCACGTCAGGCCGTTTTAACCAATGATCTATATTACTTGCTTATATTATTAGTAATATAGATCATCGGTTTTAACAGCAGGGCTGGAATAGATAGATGGAATAGTCAGTAATAAATCCAGACCAGGATTTTGTTCCGCCGGTCTGGCAGCTCTTAACAATCTCAAAGGAGAAGCGGAGCTCTTCACACAAATAGAACAATATACTGGAGTGGATCTTTTGCTTTCTGAACTTGTGTTTCCCAACTCTGTTTAACCATAAAGTCATATTTTACATAGTAGTTTTTAAGAATTTATAATTAACACAGGAACCACAAGTACCATGTTACATGACATCTGTGACATCCTGAAATGAGTTCCTTCCAAACATGGGGTGGTCATTTTTTATATGACTGTATACTATATTTTTTTATATAAATTGGTCATAAATTAGCTTCACAGCTAACATTACTAGCTTCAGTAATGTAAATTCTTCAACATATATGTCAACCTGGAGGACAGTCAACAGCAAAGATGTATCAGAAGTTCAGACAACACTAGTAACTAATACCAGCAGTAATACAATAGTTCCTTTTTTGTTTGTTTGCTAAAGACGTTGAACTTCACTGGTTAACTGGTAAACTGGTTAGCTCCCATGATAAACTACTGGATATATTTACATGAGATGACTTTTATTATAAAGTTTTGTACATTTTTTTCAATTTTTAGAGAAATCAAATAGATAAAGATGTGAAACATTTACACTGTCACTGTAACATTTCCAAAACTCAACAGCAAAAAGAGTTTGTTGTTGGTGTGTTTTTTTATTTATTTATTTAGTTAGTTTTGCTGTCTTATGCTTTAAATGATTTATTTATAATCAGTTGGTGTACACAGACAGGTAACTTGTCAAATAAGTTGTACTTTAAACTTGAAAGGGATGATACTTGTCATAAATTAAAACATTATGAGAAGCTGAAAAATCCTTAAATTTGTTAGTTTAAGGGAAAAAGGCCACAGTGGCTCACCCAAACTAGTTTATAAATTGAAAAATGTAAGCTAAGCTTTATCCTTCACTTTTCACAGAAATAATGTAGTCAGATGTGAACAGATGTCTGCTTACCAACAAAACAAAAGAAATTAATCTGAAAATAATTAATATTTTGTAAAGCTTGACGTGTTCTACTTAAATACATTTATCAGCCATTGATCAGCCATAACATTAAATTCACCATATTTCTACACTCACTGTCAATTTTATCAGCTCCACTGATCATACAGGAGCACTTTGTAGTTCTACAATTACAGACTGTAGTTAATCTGTTTCTCTGTTTACTTTCTCTGTTTTTCAGTGACCCACAGGGCAGCTATTATTTGGGTGATGAACCATTCTCAGCACTGTGACACTGATGTGGTGGTGGTGTGTTAATAAGTGTGGCAGTGATCAGACATAACAGCTGCTGGAAATGTCAAACACTGTGTTCACTCACTGTCCACTCTATTAGACACACCTACCTTTTTGGTCCAGCTTGTAGATGTAAAGTCAGAGACAGCAGCTCAGCAGAGCTGCTCCTGTAGTTCTTTATTGGTGGTCCAGGATGCTGTTGGCTGGTTGGTGGGCTATGCTTACTCCAGCAATGACACGGTGGTTTTTAATTGTGTCAAAACACATTAACACACCACCACATCAGTGTCACAGCAGGCTGAGGAATTTTATATATATTCATATATATATTCATAAATTATTTAATATTTAAATCTCCAATTATACATGCATCATACACTGCTCAAAAAAAATAAAGGGAACACTAAAATATAGATCTCAATGAATAAAATATTCCAGTTGAAAATCTTTATTTATTACATAGTGGAATGCGTTGAGAACAAAATAACAAAAATGATCAATATAAATCAAAATTATTACCCCTTGGGGGTCTGGATTTGGAATCATACTCAGAATCTCATACCACCCTCGTGGAGTCTGTTTCTGACAGTTTGAGCAGAAACATGGATATTAGTGGTCTGCTGGAGGTCATTTTGCAGGGCTCTGGCTCTGCTCCTCCTGTTCCTCCTTGCACAAAGGAGGAGGTAGCGGTCCTGCTGCTGGGTTGTTGCCCTCCTACGGCCCCCTCCATGTCTCCTGGTGTACTGGCCTGTCTCCTGGTATCTGCTCCATGCTCTGGACACTGTACTGACAGACACAGCAAACCTTCTTGCCACAGCTCGCGTTGATATGCCATCCTGGATGAGCTGCACTACCTGAGCAACATCTGTGGGTTGTAGACATCACCTCATGCTACCTCTATGGTGAGAGAACTGACAAAATGCAAAAGTGACCAAAACATCAGCCAGAAAGGATGAGAACAGAGAAAAGGTCTGTGTTCACCACTTGCAGAACCACTCCTTTATAGGGGTTGTCTTGCTAATTGCATTTCTACCTGTTGTCTGTCCCATTTGCACAACAGCAGGTGAAACTGATTCACAATCAGTGTTGCTTCCTAACTGGACAGGTTGGTTTCACAGAAGTGTGGCTGACTTGGAGTTACATTGTGTTGTTTAAGTGTTCCCTTTATTTTTTTTAGCAGTGTATGAATGCATATTGTTTATATATTTATGATACGCAGATATAAATGTAAGTTTAAATTTCACTTTTGGTGACTGTACACGTTCATACTAGCGTTAATTTAAAAGAGGCGGGGTTAGTGGGCGTGGCCGTCGCGGGTGCACCGCAACGTCAATCAGCAGGATTATAAAAGCCCCCTCTGCACGCTGAGGGAAGGTTCAGACTGTGTGCAGGAGCAGCTGTGTGTGTGGAGCTTAGACACTGAGAAGATGGCTAAAATACTACCTGTGTGTATCGGAGTGCTTGTGCTAGTCATGTGTTTGTCCTCACAGGTATGTAGCTGCTCTGTACTCGTGTGTGTGTGTGTGTTGCTGTGGTCAGTATGTGAAGCCTGTTGCTGGTGTAGAGATGTGAACAGAACAGTCTGTATAACATTATTTGTGTAATATTACAGCTGTGTAGTCTATACACTGTCACAAATGTGCAAAACTAATTAAGACATAAAAGTCTGAGTTTTAGTGTCTACTACTCCCTGAATTTCCCGCAATGGATTAATAAAGTATCTACTTCATTTTAGAGATTGAGTAGTTCATAGTGGTGATGGGAACCAGACGTCTGAAGTGTTTAATGCCATAAGCTTTTAGTCTAAAGCCATTTGTTCTCTCGTGTAAGAATAGTGCTGATGGACACTCATTTTATCAGTACATATGGTCTGCATTACTTTATGCTGTAATAAAAAAAAATCATTAGTTTATGGTAAATAAAATGTTGGGGCTGCGAAATGGTGCATATTACAGTAAGCTGGTGCTGTAAAACAAATGAACCTACATGTCTTCTGACTTTTATATGCAGTAGGACAATTACAAAATGGTCATAGTTTTTTTTTTTTTAATTTTTTTTTTTTTTTTTGTCACTCCCATTTGTGTACACCTCACTTAACCTCTCCAACCAAATGTCAGGATCTTTTGATCTTTTCAGTCATGTGATTTTCAATGAAAGTGACTTTTCTAAAACTCTGAATCTATCATCACAGGTCAGCTCTCAAAATGTCACAAATGTAACCACTGTGGCCAACACGACCTCCTCAACAAACAAAACTTCTCCAACCGGGTTGGGCTTCAGGGTGCTGCCTACTGGACTCAGCCTGCTTCTGCCCACTGGCCTGCTTTTCTCGGTCATTCACGGCCACTGGTAAGCGTGTCGGACTAGAATGGCCGAACCGAGATGACCAAGAAGGACTTGAGACAATCGGTGGCAAAGATGGAAGGACGGCCGAATCCCCTGAAAGAGCACACTTTTCTAAATTCTCCAGAAATGTAGGCCTAGAACTGGAGTGGTGATGTGACGGAAGAAATGAAGATAACCTACCTGTTTTGTCTTTTAATGGAAACATCTCTCAAGGTTGGGCTTCTGATGTTCAGTCACTGAGGCCAGCTACACCTGGATAAACACTGTACTGGGCTGACTGAGGATATACAAAATTGGGCTCTTCAACATTTTTGGTCTCACTACAGCTCCACTGTTTGTGTATAAGCCACCAAAGGACAATATCTCGGCAAACCCTGTTTCTCTAAAGTAAGAACCATGTCATGTCAAATGTCTTTCTCTCCCCCCCCCCCCCTTAAACTTGGGGTACAATGCAGGCCACAAAGTCCATTTTCCTAAAGATTTAATTTGCATTCTTGTCAGATTTTACCATCTGCTTGTTCACTGTAATGAAATGTTATACAATTTTGTATTAATCGTTAATGCTATTGTCAATGTGAAGAATAAAAACAAAGTATGTAATTGGTTTTGCCTTTGTCGTGTCTCCACTTTCCTTTTGATTCTGCTGACTGTTGGTTGCTAAAGATTTTACTAAGCTTTTTTGCAATTACTGGTGCATTATGGGAAATGTAGTTCTGTTCATCTAGCATGTGATCTGTCTGAAATGGTGCACTTGTCACTGTTGCTGATCACCAGTTATTATGTTCTATATGGAACTCTGTACAGAGTAACGGTGAGGAAGTCAAGAGCTTTAAAGGTGGTAAAAGTTGAACAGAAAGCATTTGTGCTTGGGGCCCCCAAGTGCTGGCAGTGAATTATATAGTATACTAATTTAAAGAAACATCAACAATGGAGGCTACTGGCAAAAAAATATCAAAATACCAACAGTTTGGTCTAGTTTCCATGTTCTGCACTTACATTACAAAATTGGGTCAAATTCTGAGATCAAAGCACAGATGCATTTTTGGGTAGAATTCTTTATTCTGAATATTAAATACTCAACACAGGCCAACAGAAACCAATGCTAAGAGGCTTTGTTAGCATAAATGTTAAAGCCAGCAGGATACCAATAGGGAGGTAACTTTAATCAGTCAACATTTCATTAATGTTACTTTGAGAACCTTTTCTAATATTTAGAGAATTGTTTTGTTAGCCAGTGTTAACACTTCCTGTTAGCTGGGCTGTTTCTTGGTTGTCAGATATCGATCCCTGTTTACTGTTTAGTGTTGTATTTGGTCTGACTACTCTGTACTGCTGTGTGAATTCTTGGTGAACAATTTGATTCCCTATATAGTCACTATTGTTACCCACAATGCACCATAAATGTACAACTGATGTGCACTACTTACAGGCTAATATACCACAATGCATCATGGTTTCCTCACTCAGCAAAAATGGCAGACAAATTCACCAAAGCAAATTTTGTGTATAAATGTAATATATTATTCATATAATTATCAGCATTTTGTTCAATAATGTTATAGATAAAATGGAAACATGAAAGTAACTGCACAAACACTAGATATGTATCATTAGTTATGACAAACTACATCAGAACATGGACGATTTACCTAAAATGTAAAATTTACAATACATCAAGCTTTGAAATGTTTCCTCAATCATTTTTTGTCAGTTGTCTTAATTCCACAAGATGTACTTAGGCTAATTAATTAATTGAAGAGAAATGTCTTGTTCAGCAGTAAGTTGTACTAACAGACACTCAAAAGGGGCATCAACCATACAGATGGGGACAGAGTTCCTCCTTGCCATTCATCTGTACTGCACATATGCTTTTGTTTGCAGTTTGCATCTAATGCACAAGCAACATGGCAGCATACATTTTGGCCATTTTTGGCTTCTAGTTCTTATATACATTCTGTGCTCTATATAGCTCTGCTCTGTTCAGTCCAGTCATCTTCCAGTGTGGTGTTCTTTGAAGGCCAACTCGGCTTAAAAGACATGAAACCCGCCCGCAGTGTCTTACAAATGAGATCACTAGAGTGGAGACAAGTAAAGCAGATTACAGATTAAAGGGAGATAAACAGGATTGACAGATTAGAAACTGTGAAACAACTAAGCCAAGTTCATCAGTGTTTACCACACTGAGCTGATTAAGTCACTAAGACAGCTGCAAGCTCTTAAAAGTGATTGTGTGCTTTTACTACCTGGAATAAAATTAATTTTAAAGAGTTATGTAATGTTACAACACACACACATCAAAATTTAATCCCGATTAATCTCAGTTTTATTTAATGAATTGCTTTTTTTTTTTTTTAATTGAAGAGAAATTTAGAGGCATGAAAATAGATGGCTTATCACAGACAGTAGGTGAAACTCACTCATTTTCTAAACATTTTGAAATGAGGAAGAAACAAAGCTCTTTTGACAGGATGTTATTGAAACGCCCTGCAAGTGAGGAAAGTGTGACGAAAAAGGCAAATATCACTGAAGTAGATTGATGTTTAATGTAAATACACTTAATACACCAGTTTATTTCTTTACATTCTCTTGTGTATTATGTATTATTAGTTTTTATACATTATTTGTTCATTAGAAAGTAAAATGTTCTTATATATAAAACCATTTAAAAAATGTTGGTGTGGTTTTAATGGGGAAATGTAATTTGATATACAAGCAAATTGAGTTATGAGCTCTGTCACAGAATGAATTAAACTCGTAAGTCAAGGTTGCACTGTATTAACATACAAAAATGTTGTAGTGAAAGGCAAGTGTGTACAAAGTCAAAGTAAAAATACATTAAAACATCTGAACACGCCAACCCAGTTCACTCATAAAGGTGCCCATATCTCTCTTTCTGCCACCAGTCTTTCTTCAAAGTTCTCAATTAAAAAAGTGATTAATCGCAATTACATCTTTAAATCATCTGACAGCCCTAATACACATACATATCTAATGAAAGTGCACACTTATTATAATGTGCTGTGAAACACACACACTATTGAACACACTAGGGGGCAGTGAGCAAACTTACCCAGAATGATGGGCAGCCCTATTTACGATGTCCGGAGGACAGTTGGTGTTTCGAACCAGAAACCTTCCAGTTACAAAGCCAGTTGCTAACCTCCTGTAATTATGTCGCATAACATTTCCATAGGCCACTTTGACATTTTATTTATTTATTTATTTTTGACATTTTATTTATTTACATTCAAATTGAAATTGCAAAATAAATGACTCTCTAAACTAAACTTTGAGTTTGTGTATATATATGTATATGTATGTATATGTATATGTATGTGTGTGTGTGTGTGTGTGTGTGTGTGTGTGTGTGTGTATGTATGTGTATGTATGTATATGTATGTATATGTGTATGTATGTATATGTATATATATATGTGTGTGTGTGTGTAAATTTCAGTTCATTTGCTATTTTTCCATTAAACCTACACAAAGCCCAAGAGACATTAGTATACAGTGATGTGTACGTAATATGTGATAACAATGCAGGTTATTCATACAGACCCACAAAACTCAATTGTGGGTGTTCAGAGTATTTCCTGTACATCTGTTCTCTCATTCAACTATAGTCTCAACAAACTGTGCACTCTCTGATTACATCTGTGTGAAAGCCAGTGCACTGGTGTGTTAACTATGATTCCAGTTTTGTGTCAAACACTCCATCAGCCAATCAGTGTAGATGTCGGGTAAACGTTTATAGCTGTACACCACACATCCGTTTGTTCAGTGACAATTTACCTTTAACATTAAGGTGAGAGTTTCAGTTCAGTTCTGAGATCTGTACATCTGAGTTTCTCTTCATGAAACATCTGAATGGTTCAGAATGTTCAAAGGAGTTTTATCTCTACTGTATACATGTACTGTATCTTAACCTAAATGTCCAAATTCTTAACATATCAGGGGTGTATTAGACAACAATGTGATCATATTGAATCACAAATGAGATTTTAGCTGTCCTACAGCTCAGATGCTTCTCCACAGAAGAAGACCTCAGTATGTGTGTAGAGTTCAGTAAAGTCTCACATTGTGCTCAGATTTGCAGATATACTCATGTTTACTAAAGATCTCAGGATGAACTCAATCATTTCTCATTCTGGACTAAAGTCCGTCTCAGTTTTGATGCTCTGAATGATTTTTTTTTTGGGGACCAGAAATATCTGATGTCTCATGTTATTTCTCCTCAGGAATTTTAGAAAAATCACCTGAGCCATCAAACAGCAACATTTGTGAAATGGCATGGTCTGCTTGAAAAAAAACATCTAAAAAACTTCACCATTGATATTTGGATTAGTGGGCTGCACTTGCATGTTATGCTACATCCTTATTTGTGGTTATGAGTTCTGGGTTGAAACACAATTATTCGCTCAGTAGGGTTGTGGTGGAGTTAAAAAGGAAAATGAATTTGTTTGAAATATTCAAATCTATCCATCAAAAAGAAACTAAAAGTAAAGTCAAAGACGTCTATCAGACAATTCACTATGTCAGGGGACCATAGCGTTCTATGTTCCTATAGATGTAAATTCCCAGGGTCCTAAGTTCACAGGGCCCTGTGTTCCCACAGTTTTAAATTCGTAAGGTCCTTTATACCTACAATTTTAAGTTATTGGGACCTTATGTTCCTTATTGTTAAAATTCTTAGGGCCCTATGATCCCACATTTTAAAATGATTAAATTATTATTATTGGCCCACAAAGAACAGGTAGTTGGACAGTATACGAGACGATATGCATCTCGTCAAAATCCACCCTGCTGATGCTGCCAACTCTACCCATTGGCAAGCAAACTGCAGACAAGCCGACCCTGTACCCTGGCGGAACTAAGGCAAAGACAAATAAGAAGAAGAAGAGGGCCCTTTGTTCCAACAGTTTTAAGTTCTTGGGGCCATATGTTCCCATAGTTTAAATTACTTATGGCCTTATGTTCCTACCGGTATAAGTTCTTAGGGCCCTATCTTCCTTTAGTTTTAAGTTCTTAGGGCCCTACCATCTAACAGTTTAAATTTCTTAGAGCACTTAGAGCATCAGTGTCAAGATGTAACATTTTATTAATGCACAAATGCAACATCAGTTCAAATCAACATTTTCAGTGTCACATTTCAGGTTGAATATTTATTGCACCAGATGATTAATCCTGTAACATCAAGGCATCTTACTTCCCTAGAGCTCACACGGCTAATTGAAAGCTAGCATGAACTAGCTAGCATAATGCTAATTAGTCATTTACTAGCAAAGACTATGGGTGATGTTTTCTTTTAAATACAGATTATCTGACATCTGATGATCAGAAGTCTGGCTTCACAGTGGGAAACTTTCATGCAGCTGGTTGCATGTTGCATAATTTTCTCGCAACCTGACAGTTGCACATTTTGCAATTCAACTGTAGTTCAGTTTCATGCAACCAAATGCAGGATTAATTTCAGACTTTGGTCAGATGACTAGCTTCACTTTGGGAATCTATTTGCATACTATGAGTTTCATGCAACAGAAACTGCAAATTTAGTTTCAAGTTACCAAAATCATTTAAAAGTTGCATCATCTATACAGCCTAAGGCTGCTGATCTGGGTTTTAATCCAAATTAATGTAGTTGGCCTATGTGAAAAGTTTGTAGGCTTTATCCATCAATTGTACCTTGTTGATTTGAAACCAGGTTTGTTTAGCTGGATTTTTGTAAATGTTAGCATGTCTTTCAATGCAACAATCCTGTGCTACAGGAAGCACCTGTCTGCTATGCAGCGTCCTACCATTCTGTCCAGTTTTGCAGATAAAGTGCAATTCATTCTTCTGTTACTTCATGTAAACCAGAACAGCCATTTTAAAGCTCTGAAAACTTCTAAAGCTGAACTCGAGCAGTCACAGCCATCTTTTGTGGAGGCTGAGACATAACAGCAACCTGACCTGGTACACACTGCCCATTTAGTGCTACCACAATAGATTTCAAATAGAAGTCTGGAGTCTAGGGATTTGGACAAAGTCACAATCAGTCAGAAATGTTTTAATTCTCGGGACTACATACAATCTCCTGATGTATGTAAACCTTGGTCATGTCCTGCATATATAAGTACCTTATGTCTCATGGAATGGTAACCAAGAAGAGGGCCAGTGGGCCATCATTTCACATCCATGTGGGCCAATAGTGGTTCAAGCCTATTCAACACTGCTGTCAGGTTCACAAATTATACAAATATATCTTATTTACTATATATCCTCCAATAGTTCCAAAGTCTCTGTGGCATCTATCCTCAAACTGTTCCAAGTCTCTGTGGCACCTATCCTCAAACTGTTCCAAGTCTCTGTGGAACCTATCCTCAAACTGTTCCAAGTCTCTGGGGCACCTATCCTCAAAATGTTCCAAGTCTCTGTGGCATCTATCCTCAAACTGTTCCCCAGATTCTGTGGCACCTATCCTCAAACTGTTCCCCAGATTCTGGGGCACCTATCCTCAAACTGTTCCCCAGATTCTGGGGCACCTATCCTCAAACTGTTCCCCAGATTCTGGGGCACCTATCCTCAAACTGTTCCCCAGATTCTGTGACAGCTATCCTCAAACTGTTCCAAGTCTCCGTGGCACCTATCCTCAAACTGTTCCCCAGATTCTGTGGCACCTATCCTCAAACTGTTCCCCGGGCTCTGGAGCATCTATTCTCCAACTGTTCCCCAGGCTCTGCAGAACATTACCCCCTGGCAACACAGCTGATGGGACCACCCACCTGTTCAGGTATGTTTGCGTTCAGTACACCCTATTGTAGGGATTAGATAAAGGCATAGATCAACTTCCTAGATTCTTTCTTGTTTCATCCTTTCTTATTTTGTTTCTGTCTTCCACCATCCCTTGGTTTTTCCATTCTTTCTTAACTACAGTTAATGTAGTGACTGCTCCATATGGTTCTGCTTCACAATCAGCTGAATTTTTTATGCTTTTTTGTTCATGTATAAAAACAATTCTATGCAGAAGTTGATAACTCATTCCATTTGAATAGTGTTAAATGGGAAACCATCTCTGACCACCTCTGAATGTGGTTCAAGTGATCTGATGACAGTGTGTCCTAGAGCTGTTCACACCTCACTTTTCCTGTGGACAAAACTTAATGTGATCCAGTCATATGCCAAAAGCCCTTCCTCCTTCCCATCCTGTGTCCCATAATTCTAATCTCATGCTTCCCAAGTTTTGACACCTGCCACCTTCCATTTACCTCACAGAGCATCTCCTTTCATCAAGAGTGGTCCAGCTCAAAGGAGAAGCCACCCTAGACTTTGTTTTGCAAAAGTGTTGTTGAGTAACCACCATGGAGAGAGAGGGTTTAACATGATAGTCTCTCTATCTTTAGCTGTGGTAGTTGTTCAGCAATGCTTTTGGGAAATGCACGCCAGTCCTCTCTCCTTTGTTTATGTGGCCATGGTTAAGGCATCTTCCCTGCTAGTAAAAGTCTTATGAATTCTAGTCAGATAGCATCAAAGGCAGCTTTGTTCTGATAGAAGTCTTTCAGTTTTCAGACTTCAGCTCAAATGTAGATGAGGGATCTTGTTTTGATGGTGGACCAACCACCTGCTAGCAATGGCAGTCTAGTGTACAGGGCTAGATCAGTGATACTGTTGAAATTGGTAGACATACAGAACACAGACGTAATGGATCATCAGGTCAAAAGATGCCTGTTGATGCCAGATCTCAACAAGACCTATAACCATTACACATATAAATCAGACACTGTAGCTCATAGTAAGACACCTATAAAGTGAGTTTGACCACCACAGATCAGATTCTACCTTTAAAACCCACTCTTCTTGCTCTCTTTACATACACACACATTTACCTGCCCCTCACCCTTCCTATGGGAACCTCCAGTAGCCACTGATCACATGACAAAAGCCTCCATTGTTCTGGGAGATCCAGGAGTTTCAGCAGGGCCACCTTTCACCTGCCTGCTCTCTCTGTCTATGACACAGGGTGTTTTCTTTCTTTCCATCTCTCTCTTTTCATCCCCCTCTTTACTCTTTGTGCCTCTCCAAGAAATCTCCCTCTTCCTGTGTCTATCATTCCGTTCACCCCATCATTGCTCCTTGTTTGTTTCCATGTCGAAACAAAGTCCAAAAGCCCCCTTTGACTTCAGCATCTCCTGTTTCACCTCAGAGCACATCTACAAATGCATTCCAAGCTCGCATTCAAAGCTACAATAACACAGGCTTCCAGCAACCTGATCTTTATATATACATCCTCCACTCCCAAAACTGTCCTTAAATTTATAGACAATCCTACTGAGAGTGACGATCACAATCACTGTGAGAAGCAATGCCACACATTTTATGTCTAAGGTTGTGTAATCAAGATACATTGTTAAACAGCCCCAGTCAAGCTGCTCTCAGCACCTTTCCTGCCGAGCACACACACACACACACACACACTCACAAAGGGGGATTGATACACATCCACTTGCTCTTGGCTGCTGATCCAAGACTGCTCAGTTTCGCCATGAGCAAGCACCTCCCCCTGAAACTGAAACATGGGGTTAATTCAGGTATTTTGAAAAGAGATAGTAGGGGAAAGTGCATGTATCAGGTTTATGTCATGTTGTGGGGACCAAAATCTATTTGCACACTCTGGGAACTGTTCTTTGTAGAGGCCACAAGTTGCTTCTAACAATGGAAATCATTACATTTTGCAGTGACTACCTGTTTAAATGTTAGAATATGGCTAGGGTAAGGTTATGGGAGGGTAAGTGTAAGGTTACGATAAGGTTAAGGGTAAGAGTTCTGGTAAGGTTACAGTAAGGTTATGTTAAGGTTACAGTAAAGGTTATGGTAAGGTTATGTAAGGGTTATGTTAAGGTTAGAGTAAAGATTATGTTAATTTGTTAAATTATGCTGATTTACCAAACAGTGCCGTACTTTTGGAAATCCAAAAGCATTTACAATTTTTTTTCCTGCTCATATTGCTCTGTATATTCAGATTTTAAAATGTAGGGAATAGTGAATTTGAGACCATTTTAGACACAGCTTATGTAATGTCCCCACCATTCACAGAAACAAATGTGTGTGTGTGTGTGTCCTACTGATGGGTAGTTTGGAATTTTATGTTTACATCTTTAATCTCTGCCCTCCAGGCAGCACCAAGTAACCAAGAACAGGGGCACCTTTTAATGTTGTGGAAGGAGACAAATTTTATCATGAAATGTGTCAGAGGTGGATGACATTGACACAGACAGCGAGCACATTTAATTAAACCGAGGTGGCAGTTGCAATTCGCTCTGGGCCCAGAGACGTTGCCAGAGAAATACAGAGTTTTAAACGTGAACTACGATCTGACTTGGCCCATTCAAAGAGGAATTGAAGAAAGACATGAAAGAAGAACTTGAGTCTTTTAAGCAAGACATCAACCAAAGACTCACAGAAATGGCTAAAGAGCTAGCTACACAAGCTAACAAAATGGATGAAACAGAGCAACGGGTCAGCGAAACTGAAACATGGAGCATGGAGGCTAATGAGGCACTTCTGGAAGCACTAAAACAACAGAAGCTGACAGATCAAGAAAATAGAAGTAGACAAAACAATATTCGCATTTATGGCCTACCAGAAAATGCAGAAGACTCCTCTATGCTTCTGTTTATGGAGCAACTGCTGAAAACAGAACTCCCCATGCCCAGCGAAACAGAACTGCAAATCCAACGGGCACACAGAGCCTTAGTATTGAAGACAAAATTCGGCCAGCCGCCAAGATCCATAGTCATAAATTTCCTTCAATACACAATAAATGAGGTGGTTCTCAAGAAAGCCTGGCAGAAAAAGATCCAGTACCAGGGTCAGATGTTATCGTTTGACCATGAATATGCCATGGAAGTTAAACAGAAATGCAAGAAGTACATTGGAATAAAGAAAGTGCTGAAGGAAAGAGGCATTCACTTTCAGACACCTCTGACCAAGATGTGGATCCACTGAGAGGGAGGACAGCAGATGTACATGAACGTAAAGGAAGCAGCAGAGGACCTGAGGAGGACAGGGATCAAATTTGAGACTCCGAGCAGTAACACGGTCACAATGGGAATAGAAGAGCGACTTCTGAAGATGCTACCATGGCAGCGAACTCAAACTACAGAGGACCATCACCTGCTGAATGGGATAAGTTAAGGCTACAAGAATCTCAAAGTAAATAGTCACTGCCGTGAATACAGGTTGACTAGGACCAGGTAAGCTGAAAATATCAGAATGAAAATGAACAGATGATGGCACCTCCCTGACTGAGTGCATTTAGCTCCAAGTTTAGTGGTCTACTTTAGTTAATAAGTTAACATTTGGTTGGGAGCCTTCATAGTTGAGTTGAGTTGGACATTGTTGGAGTTTAGCAAGAGTTTGTGGCTGAAAAGTCCTCCTCTTACTACTAAAGAGGGGCCCTTATATTTTGTTAGACTTTCCCCTCAACCCACAGAAATGGCATGGGAGGTGTACAGTACATACACCTATTTTTGGAAGTCAGTTTATTTACCTTCTCTTTTTTCTTTCTCTTTCTTTTGATGACTAATATGTATACTGTGAATTACATGAACACAGAAATCTCAGACACTCAACGATATTGTGCCAACATGCTGGAGGTTGATGATGGCGATATGGATGTATACCTGTCTGGTCTGATGACACTCTAATATCTGTTCTTTCTGGTATTCTTCCTCCCAGCCAGCTCGACCGGATGCCATCTCAATGCAAATATTCACATATGTTTTCTACTGCACTCAGCCTAATTGTTTCTGTTTGCTGTTTGTTTTCTTCTCTCTTATCTGAGGAAATGGCCACTGAAGGTATTTGATGGCTGAATTCTCCTGCAGTCCGCAACAGACCACCAGTTCCATTACACCTACTGCGGTCAATTCCTTCTGCTCCGAAGTGGGTTTTCCTGAGGTTGACACCAGACCTGCTGCTCACTTACACTAGACTAAAGCTCTAATGCTACTGCATTTTAAATTATGATACCTAATATGAATGCAATGATCACTATTATTAATATCATTAATGTTTTATATTATAGCACAATGTCAGATTTAACTAAGGATGTAAATCTGTGTCAGTAGTTTGATCAGAGGAGGATGGATCCCCTTTGTGAGTCTGGTTCCTCCCAAGGTTTCTTCCTCCATTCTTGAGGGAGTTTTTCCTTGCCACTGTTGCCTTCGGCTTGCTCACATCGGGCTTAGATTCAGATTGTTTGATACTAATTATGTAAAGCTGCTTTGTGACGCCAATTGTAAAAAGCGCTATATAAATAAATTTTGATTGATTGATTGATTGATGTTTAATGTTATGTTTTACATTAGTGTGTGTGGCTGGCAGGGTTATAGTAAAAAACATAAATCATTGTTAGTAAAAACATGAATACTGTAAAATTGGTGTCACTGAATGTAAATGGGTTGAATAACCCTATCAAAAGAAGCAAAGTAATCCTTAAAATGAAAAAGCTCAAGGCCTATGTTATATTTATGCTAGAGACACATTTAGCAAATGAGGAACATGAGAAGCTGAAAAAATATTGCTTTAGAAACACATTTTATAGTTCACATAGACAGAGCCATAAAATGGGAGTAGCAATACTTATTAAAAAATCGGTCACATTTAAATACCTCACAGAAATCATAGACAAGGAAGGGAGATACACTATTATTAAAGGAGAACTAGAACATGAAAAACTGACACTGTCATTTATGCTCCACCAGACTGTGATATTTTTTTTTTAAATCTCCATCCATCCATCCATCCATTATCATCCGCTTTATCCGGGGCCGGGTCGCGGAGGTAGCAGTCTGAGCAGGGAAACCCAAACTTCCCTCTCCCCAGACACCTCAGCCAGCTCCTCGGGTGG
>BRDA01003896.1:5200-19755 GCA_036984385.1 Crenuchus spilurus
CCTTTTCTCATTCTATGTCTCTAAGTACATTTAGGATAGTCTCCATTAAGTCTCCACCTTGTCTCATTTGAGCTCAGATAATTGGATCAAAATCAGTGATTTTAAAGTATGTTTTAGATTTTTCTAGAACTGTTTAAAAATGATTTTAAATGTATAAACTGATATCTGAAGTGAATGTCACACATTTGGTAAAGCAGTGAGGGTACACAGAGGGGTAAACTGAGCTGAAATATGAAATACGCCTTAAAAGAGCAACATTTGAGATATAAAATCCTCTGAGAAAACAGGACACAGCAGTAAACTGTACAGAAACACTTAAATTAGGTTATTAAGTCAGAAATAAAAATACTATAAAATGATTGAAGTGTAATACTCAGACTGTAAATGTAATTTAAATGTACTGTAATAATGTCCAATTCCACCAGGGGGCAGTGTGGTATAATAAAAACAAAGTTCAGCTCCAGTGTTCAGTAGTAAACTGTGTGTAAATACTCTAAAAACTATAAAACATTTTCTGCCCATTTCAAGGGTTAAAACATCAACATTTTGTGTTTATTTGATGTAAAAACTGTATAAAAGATTTCGGCTGACAGAGAATCCTAAACAGCAGAGCTTTTAAAGGATGCTTTACATTATGTAACGCAAGTGTAATTAGTTTCATGTAAGTTACAAGCAACCAAGTTAGGTTGAAATCTCCATAACAAAGCCAGCATAAGAATCCACATTGTGTGAAGTTACCCCCCATAGTCCAGTTTTAAAATGGACACTCTGTATGAATCAGCCCAAAACCAGCAGACGGAAGCATGAAGTGCTGTAAAATCTCCTGGTACATTGAGTTTAATTAAATTATGAAATATATTCACAATATAAATGTTTGCTGTAGGACCTTTTAGGAATCACTCTATGACAGAGTCCACAGAGCTTATGATCTCATTCACTTCTCAGGAGAGATGTTCACACTGTCGTCTGGTCTCAGAGGGCTACAAAAGCAGAGCTAATCCTATCAAACTGTCTTTAAACAATCAATTAACGTGTATAAAAGCACACTCAGCAGTTACACTGAGCTTTAGAGCTCCTGCACAGGCTCTTAGACAGATATCCAATTGGGTGGCATCAACCCAATGAGGAACCAATCAGAGTTCTGCTGAGACATAAAGAGCTCCACTGAACAGCCTGGACTTTACGAATATAACAGTTTGCCTCACGTGTTTAATAGTTTGCTTTCACACAGAGTTTTACACAGCAGTGTCTCTAAAACTAGGTGAGCATGTAGTAGAAGTAGTTAGTACACAGCTGCCGACAGCGCCCTCTGGTGGTCAAAACAAGCACAACATGAGACTCCCGCAGATCTTCTCTCCTGAAGGTCCTTCTTAGGACATCTAGTCAAAAACCGGGGGTATGGTCACTATAATTTTGATCAAAGAGCTAACTGTATAATGTCAGTGTTTCTCTTATGATGTATGGTGTATGCCACCAGATTTTACACCCAAGCGCTGATGATGCACATCACTGATCAATAGTGACACTAGCCTTGACCTGAGCACTTGGAAAATGCATTCAGAACATGATCAATATGTCAATTTATGCAAAGGGCAGCTGATCCATAACCCTGGAAGCTGCACAAGATTGATTTTTCTCCACAGTAATATCTCAGCCTCAGACACGGAGCTCTGTTCAGGCTAATTTGTTGAGTATTTTAACGGTAAAATAGGCAAAGTATCTAGAATGTTCTCCACAATTCCCCATGGTCCATTTGGTCTGTTCTTCTACTACAACATTTTCAGGCCAAACTGTCAATAACATTGATGCTGGAAAGGGTTCTCCACCACAGTCAAGTGCTGTGTGATTCTCTCTATTATTCATCTATTTTTATAGGACTATTGTTTTTTACAGGAACATTTGGTAGCAAATCATCATTAAAGGTTTGATCTGTAAAGCCCAAAGCAAACCAGTCTAAAGGTCTCCACCATCTAACGTTCTGGGTCTCCACCATCAAAACTTCCATTCTTGCCATTAGAGTTCTGGGACAACTTCTTAACCTCCTAGTGTTTTTATACATAAACTCATGAAATAAATATAAAATATTGACATATTCGGTAAACAAGCCCTTCAAATAATCTGAAAATCTGTTATATGATGTAATATCATAAGCCATGCCTACAATTTACTGCTGAACACAGAAAATGTAGGAAGCTTTACATGTTTAGTCCCAGATATAATTTATTTCAGGCTGCGCAGCACTAAAGGGACATGATGTTGGTTCAGATCTGTGTCACTAGAGGATGCCGATCAATACAGAGCACAAAACACGTTTTATTAGAAGCTCAGAATAGTCAGAAATGAACACGTTGATTAGAAAGAAGAGTTTTAGGTTTTAGATGACTCCTCCCCTTTTGGGTGGAGCTTAGAGAAAAGAACATAATGAAGCTCTGAATGGGAGGTGAATACAAACACGCACAATATATACAATAAACTGCAGAAATTCACAAATATCACATATATCAGTCTCCTGCTCTCGTAAAGGTACAAAACCAGCCCGTTTAATACAGACTCCTAACTGTGAGCTTTATCACTGCCTTCAGGCCAAACGTCAAGTCCACCCATCAGAGCTGAACGTAAACAAGCTCTGGACCTCCTCCAGCGGCAGCATGACTGATGTGATGTCAAAAACAGAGACAACGTATCTGTCAAATACAGATTCTTGACTTTGTCATTGATGCTGGTGTGTGTCCAGTCCAGACTGTTCAGAAAGCTCAGAACACACTGCATATGTGTAAGAATGTTAATGAATGTCATTATTATGAACAGTTCTGTAATATTACATGTTGGCCTTATCAGTCATCTCACACTTTCACACTCAGTGCTGTTAAAGCTCAAATAATCAACACTGACATGCTCGCGTGTTACAGAGTGCTGGACCGGCCTGCTTTAGGCTGTGTTTGGTCAGAGAGGACTGATGGCACACACACACACACACACACACACACACACACGCACACACACACACACTCCCTCAGGCAAGTAAGCCTTAAGATCAGCAGCCCATCGCACAACTGGAGTCATGGAGGTTGATTTTACAGCTCCAAACGGGTCAGCACCGGACACACTGGTTTGGGAATAGACTGTTGTCCAGTTACACAGACAGGTCATCACAAAACTGACTAATCTCCTAAAGATTATAATTATATTTACAGTGTTACTACATGACGACGCAGTCTGATAGACTTTACATCCATAAAGTCTCCACAATGTCCTAATGATCTGTACCTGATGCTCTGGAGTCAATCAATCAATCAATCAGACAGACAGGTTCACAGTAGTTTGGTCTCTGCTGTGTTAACATCAGTGTTAAGAGGAAATGACAGAAGCTGGTGCAGGAAGTGTGTAAGTGTGTGTGTAGGTCTGTGGCAGACATGGATGAGTTTGTGGGCTTCCTGAGTTGGGGGTTCTGTGACTCTAACTGTGTGCGTGTGTGCGTGTGTGCGTGTGTGCGTGTGTGTAAGTATTTATAATAATAAATGTTACATTATTAATAGATGACCAGCTCAGCTTCAGAATATGGGACATTATTTTTATTGCTGATGTATTTCAGGATTAATGTGAGATTTTATTATTATTATTATTATTATTATATTATTATCATATTATTATATTATATATTATATTATTATATTATTATTATATTATATTATATATTATATTATATTATTATTATTATTATTATTATATTATTATATTATTATATTATATTATATATTATATATTATATTATTATATTATTATTATATTATATTATATTATATATTATATATTATTATTATTATTATTATTATATTACATTATTATTATATTATATTATATATTGTTATTATATTATTATTATTATTATTATTATTATTATATTACATTATTATTATTATTATTATTGTAGACGATCAGTAAAAAAAAATAAAACTACTCACCACTTAGCAGCATGATAGTTTAATGTGTAAAACATTATGAGAATGTCCTGAGATGATCAGTCGTCTATAATCATATTGATTATGTGTGTCTGATAGTGTGTGATACACTGTTATGGTTAAAGAGCAGTTAATAGTATTTTATCACATAATTATATCTATTGTTGTAACCCTGTGTGCTATAAGGATGTTTTATCAGTGTCTGCATATTGTTTTCAGTTCTCCTTTATAGACACTTCCATATAACAGAATATCAGATATATGATATCAGAACGTTCAGAACACTGTCAGTTCTCTGTATAATGTGGGACATCTGGCCTAGATCACTGTGTGAAGAGATCATCTGAGCCTATCGCTGACGTTCTTCATATCTCTTGTGTATACAGTGCTCATGTGGATAATTGTTTTGGTGAATAAGGTTCTCAAAAATGACCACATTTTGGGGAAATTTAGGAAGATATTACTGCAGATTTTTGTCATAAATATAATTTTAAGATGTATCTTTTAGTGATCTATAAAAATAAAAATAGATACAAAATATCAAAGAAATTAGCACATTAATCCTCAGGAGTCACCACGTCAACATAATCAAGTGCTATGTCTGGTTCTAGATATCATAAAACCAAAGTCATGTTGATCATCACCACAAACTTCTGCCTAAATATGTGCCTCTAAACTCTACTCTAGTGTTAGTCTGAGTCTGACAGAGCAGAGATCTGATCATTTACATCTGATATAAACATCTGTAACAGTAGTGAGGCAGGAGGGGCGAGATGCCTGGTGAGGAAGCCACACAGTGCAGCAGCACTGCCCCCAAGTGGACACAGACAGAAGCTCACGGCTGCTTTGTGTTGTAAGTAGTTGTACATCAGCTTCATGTTTACCTTCATATGTTCACTTTTACACCTTTAACATCAGCAGCTTTGTGTTTTATAGTAAAAAATTAACTTTTTGTCAAATACTCAAAGTGTTTGTGTGTTTCTGGGTCCAGTATGTTGGTACACTATGCAGTAATGTGGTACATAAAGACAAATCAGTTAAAACTTCCCTCCCTGAGAGCACAAATATTAGTCTGAATGAGGTTTACTGAGCGAGACTGGTCATTAATTCAGTAATTAATCTTATAGAGCTTAAACCCACAGCAGCTCTGCACTACCAGCTTCACCTAAAAACACCGACCAGCTCTGGTGCTGCACTACAACTCCAGCTCGTTAGGGTCGTCCACCTCATTTAACGCATTAGTGTTTAATTAGCTGGGGAGAGTGTTTGGAGATGCACAGCCAAGCTGAAGACTTAGCCATGCCAACTTCTTTCATCACTTCAGTTTCACTGAGCCAGAATATGAATCAGGTTCTACAACCACAATCAGAGATTTCACACTGAAAAGGCCGTCACTGCAAATTAAAAGCTTAACATTTTCAGCTCAAAAGATTTTAAGCAGGCTAAGACGCTGACACTATGACCCGAGGATCGCCAGTTCGAATCCCGGTCATGCTGTTTGCCATCAACAGCCGGGGCCCAAGAGAGCAAAAACTGGCAGAGATGGCGCTCTCACTCTCACATTGTAATGTCTGCTGGCTCAGGTGTCTACTGATTGGTCCAATCAGAGCTGGGGACCCTGTGTGCCTTCCTCCGAGCGCGTTGGGCTCTCCAGTGATGGTGTATCAGCGGTGGTTCAAAAAGAGGCGGTGGCTGCATCACACGCAGCGGAGGAGTCAGGGACAGTGCAAAGTGATGGAGAGAGGCCTAACAGAGGGGAGGGGCTAACTGGCTACCACTACATTGGGAAGGAGATAAAAATGGCAAAAACCTAAAAATAAATTATAAAAAATAAATAAATAAAAAAAGTGAAAACATTTAAAATTCAAATTCTTTCTGCTATTCTGTCCTGGTGACTTTGTCATACTTGTGTGATGTGAAAAGTGAAAAATACACAGTTTTGTATACAGTTTGTTGTAATGTAGCAACGTGTGGATGACAGTATAAGCCACAAGGTTATCATCACATACAGATCGGACAGAAGCAGGTCGTGCACAGAAGTAAACAAAAAAAACTAAACCTAAAGACCATCCTGGACACCTGAAGTGTGATGTAGTGATAAAACAAGCTATTAATAATCTAATAATGAAGTGTCCGTCACTTCAGGATTAATCATAACATCAGGATCAAACGATCCTCCTTTACTGTATATTTACTGTATATGTGCTGTATATTCAGAGCTAACTGGACTGGACTCTAGTCCACACATGAAGCTTTACATTGTTAAAGAGTCATTTTAAAAGTCAAATCTCACTACGAGAGCATGAACCCTGTAAAAGATTCAGACACCAAGGCTGCTCAGACTGCTTTACATGTAGATACTGTGGTTATGCCAGCTTTTCTCACCAGCTGTCACTCAAACTCTCTGAACTGAAGTGCTGATACACAGAAGCAGCAGAAAAGACCAAGTTTAAGAATTTCAATTCTCCTTTCCACCTTAAATGGTGCAGCAGTTACAGTCACGCTCCTCAGGCTCTCTACAGTAACAGCTGCAGTATTTAAGGTGGAATGGAGAATTTCTACCAGAAGACTCATGTTTACAGTTTTGTCCCTTTTAAGCTTTGAAACTTTGTATCAGGTGTGTTTTAATGGATGTACTTGGAGTAAAAGATAGACAGACAGATGATTTTTTATTTTTGAGTCCCAAACAAACAGAACTGAGCTCTCAGGTTCTGTCCTGCTGAAGACGCCTCTAGTGGCCCAACATCATGTCCCTTTAGTGCTGCGCAGCCTGAAATAAATGTCTGGGAGTAAAAATCTAAAAACTCCGACATGTTTAGTGTTCAGTGATGAATTATAAACGTTATTATATTAAACCTCAAACACATTTCCTGCATAAAAACACTAATATTTAGATTTGTAAAGTAAAGATATCATGTAAAGCAGTTAAACAATGCAGCTGCACAACAATACAGCAGATAAGGTCGACTGCTGATGTGAAGTGAAGGCTCTTCATGTCTCAGAACATCAGATAACATCTAAAGCAGCTCATTCTCTCAGACAGACATAACCTATTTATGAACACATGCAGGTACAACCACAGACTAAAGCAGCGTCGACTGTGATGTTCTGCAGGGTTCCTCACTCACAAGAACAAAAGACAGAACAGGTCTAATAAACGGTCATCAGTGTGCAGAGGACTAACCTTTATAACACACTATAACAAGACTGTTTATTATTGATTAGAAATGATTTTATCACTCTTTACATCAGACATGTCCAACTCCAGTCCTGGAGGCCGGGCTCAGGCACAGTTTAGTGATGTCTCTGCTCATTACCTGCTGAGCTGAATCAGGTGTGTTTCCGGTCTCCAGGACTGGGTTTGGACATGTTCCCTGCCTTAGATGTTCCAGTTTGTTGTCAGATTATATTTACCTGCAAATGTTATTTACTAGATTGTGCAGAAGCAGATGCAGGTCCTGATCAGCCGTTTTTCTTTTCCGTGTGTTTTGTTGCATGTGCAGTTGTTGGCCACCAGGAGGTGACTACAGAACTTTTAGTGACAGATTTATGGATGACGGGGAAAAGCAGCAGGTGAGGAAGTTATGTATGGAGGGAGAACATCACAAACAAATGGTAAAAGTGACTGTTGTATACTGCCCACTGCTGTTCACGCTTATATTGCAGCTCGTATACTTTGCATTCATGAGGATGACATACAGTGGGGAAAAAAGTATTTGGTCAGCCACTGATTGTGCAAGTTCTCCTACTTATAAAGACGAGAGAGGTCAGTAATCTTCATCATAGGTTCACTTCAACTATGAGAGACAAATGAGAAAAAAAATCCAGGACATCACACTGTAGGATTTTTAAAGAATTTATTAGTAAATTATGGTGGAAAATAAGTATTTGGTCAATAAACAACCAGCGAGAATTCTGGCTTTTACAGACCTGTTAGTTCTTTAAGAAGCCTCCTATTCTGCACTAATTACTTGTATTAATTCCACCTGTTTGAACTTGTTATGTCTATAAAAGGCAACTGTCCACACTCTCAATCAATCACACTCCAAAGAGCTTTCTAAGGACAACAGGGACAAAATTTTAGACCTGCACAAGGCTGGGATGGGCTACAGGACAATAGGCAAGCAGCTCGGTGAGAAGGCAACAACTGTTGGCACAATTATTAGAAACTGGAAGAAACACAAGATGACTGTCTGGGGCTCCATCCAAGATCTCACTTCATGGGGTAAGGATGATTCTGAGAAAGGTCAGGAGTCAGCCCCGAACTATACAGGAGGACGTGATCAATGACCTGAAGAGAGCTGGGACCACAGTCTCAAAGAGAACCATTAGTAACACACTATGCCATCATGGTTCAAACTCATGCAGGTCATTCAAGGTCCCCCTGCTCATGCCAGCACATGTCCAGACCCATTTCAAGTTTGCCAATGACCAGAGGAGGCATGGGAGAAGGTCACGTGGTCAGATGAGACCAAAATAGAGCTTTTTGGTACTCAAGTCCACTCGCCATGTTTGGAGGAAAAAGAATGCTGAGTTGCATCCCAAGAACACCATACCTACTGTTAAGCAGCCAGGTGGAGACATCATGCTTTGGGGCTGTTTTTCTGCACAGAGGAGAGCACGACTGATCTGTGTTAAGGGAAGAATGAACGAGGCCATGTATCGTGAGATTATAAGCCAAAACCTCCTTCCATCTGTAAGAGCATTGAACATAAAAAGTGGCTGGGCCTTCCAGCATGAAAATGATCCCAAATACACTGCTCGGGCAGTGAAGGAGTGGCTCCGTAAAGGTCCTGGAGTGGCCTAGACAATTTGTGGAGAGAGCTGAAAGTTTGTGTTGCCCAGCAACAGCCCCAAAACATCACTGCTGTAGAGGAGATTTGCATGGAGGAATGAGTCAAAATACCAGCTACAGTGTGTGCCAACCTGGTGAAGACTTACAGGAAACGTTTAATCTCTGTCACTGCCATGTTACAAAGTATTGAGCTGAACTTTTGTTATTGACCAAATACTTATTTTCCACCATAATTTACAAATAAATTCTTTAAAAATCCTACAATGTGATGTCCTGGATTTTTTTTCCTCATCTGTCTCTCATAGTTGAAGTGTAGCTCTGATGAAGATTACAGACCTCTCTCGTCTTTATAAGGAGGAGAACTTGCACAATCAGTGGCTGACCAAATACTTTTTCCCCCCACTGTAGTCTGAATGAACACAGGATACATGAGGCTGGTCAAACACTTCAGCCGTATTAGAACAGGCAGCATCACTAGACTATATAAGAATTATAAAAGTATAATAGAATTAAAATAACTTTAATAATAATTATATCTCTGAGAAAACCGATAATAACTACTTTTATGTTCTTTATTATGTCTTAAAGAGGAAGACGAGGAGATGATGCTGATAAATGCTGTCTCTCAGACTCTAGGAGCTGATTTACTAATGAAATGATGACTCAGGTCCAGTTCTGGTTCTGCTGAGTCCAGGTCAGACACTTGTGATGATGTCTCTGGTTCAGGAGTGCTGATATTAGGAATGTGGCAGCTGTAGCTCTGAGAGACACACAGTGTTTATACTGTTTATAGTCATTTACTCACCATCACCATCACATATTATCATCAGCTGAGCTGTCAGTCACACTGATCAGCAGTAACACTGTCACTGTGTCACTTTGTGTGATATGACCTTTACATATGAACACAGATGTATGACTGTGTGTACACTGCAGCCCTGATGAGACACACGTGAGAGTGGTTTGCCGTGTCCGGTCCGGCTGGAGCGCTCAGAAGCCCTCTGACCCTGCTTAAAGGACAGGAAATGATGGTATGAAAGAGGAAGGTTTTGGAGCTGATGTGTGAAGTCCACAGAGACACCTGAGACACTGCAGTGAAGCTCAGAGGAGACACACTGGAGAGGAAACAGCTGTGACCTAAATCGCTCCACATCAGGCTGTACTGAGACTCCACACACTCACAGGGGCTACAGCTCAGCACACCACACACACTCCAGCACGGGGATGTGGGCCGGGCCGGGCCAGGCCGGGCCACGCGGTGCAGATGCTCTGGAGCGTGTGAGGTTTTCAGGACCAGGTTGTGAAATTAAGCCTCAGAAGCTCAGCAGATGTATGATGGGAGCTGAAGGTCAGTGTGTGTGTCAATGAGAAGCAGATGAGCTCAAATTGAGATTTAGCAGATGGGAGCGTTATTATCTGAGTACAACGTGAGACTTTTTTTGAGACTGAACCTCAACGTGAGATTGCTGAGGTCTTTCACTCTCCCTTGTGTCTCCGTGTGATCTCACTGTTGTCTCTGAGAAACTGCTGAGACGTTGTGAGATCCAGACTGAAGATGCTTTTATGTGAGCGACTCGCTGGATTCACAGTCGCCATCTCAGTCTCAGCCATTTCTGCCTCAATCTCAGTTTACTTCCAGGAGTACTGATCTCAACAACAGGAATACCCAGACAAGCCACAGGAGGTCACACTCGCCCACTTTCTGACACTCACCTGAAGAGGATCCCAGACTAATCAGCACACACTGCAGCTGGGCATCTCGCTTCAGGTCGTGTGGCATTGTGGCACCAAGCCCTGTAAGACAGCGCTCACCCTCTCTCATCTCTTATCAGACTACTCTTAGCCAAGCCAACGTCACAGCCTACTTCTGACCACGCCACAGTCATACCCTACTCCTACCCAAGCCAAGACACCGTCTACTCCAAGCTAAGCCTAAGTCACAGGCCTATCCAAGCCAAGCCACAGCCGTGGGCAGAGCTCATCAAACTAAGGGCAACCACAGGCCTGTTTTTGTCACAGCTATACCACGCTTCAGTCCTAAGCCATGAGACCTTCGGCCTCTGCTAGAGTCTGAGACTCCCTTATCAGTCTCACTTCCTCTCGTCATGCCAGTCTTCTTGTCTTCCTCCTCAGTAACTCTCAGGGGTCTCCGGGTGGAATCCACGGCCTTCCAAAATGTCTGGCAAGCCTAGCCACAAGAGGGGGACCCACGTAGGGCACTCTGACGCTCAGATGTATTTATTTTTATTTATTATTTATCCTAAGCTTTGTTTATCGCTTTACTAAAGTGCAGTTTGGAACCCCTGTTGCCTTTTGTGTTGTTTGAGTGGCACAAATGAAGCTTAAATATGGGTATTTTATATATCTGCATCTCCGTCCTTACAGTTTTATTTTTTGTTTTATATTTAATAAAAAAAACTTAATTACGCACTTTAATTCTGTTTATTTGATTCTCTTTTAATCCTCATTTATTATTTTAATTTATTTTAATTTATTTTTTTTATTTTTTTTTTTTATATATTTCTTAATCTGTATATAACTAAACATTTTATACAAAAATATACAAATGTATACACTTTATAACTAAAAACATTTTATATAAAACCAGAAGGTACTGAACAAATGCTTATTTTTAACTTTCAGTGCATTTTATTATTTATTATTGTATTTTATTAAGTAATTGAACTAATAATACATTAATAGAATGTAACTGATTATTGTACAGAAACATAAAATGTAAAATATTAAAATGTAAACAAATGACAGTATATTAGTGTCAGATGTGTATTAGAACACTGAGAACTGTACAGTCGTACATAGTTAGTTTGTATTTATAACTTCATGTATTTATTGATGTTTTAAGTGTAAATAAGTGAAACTGATCTTCAGAGAACTAAATTCTGCACATTTTAATAAATACTTTACTGTTTATAACACTGTGGAGAAAATAACGCCTGTTTGAAAGTTACGGCACATTAAATACTGTTTTATTTCTCTGCAGTGTTACTGTGCACATCATATTTTCATTTCCTGTAATTTGACTGTGGCAAAAACTTTTACATCAGACTGTTTAACGCTCTGGTGCAGGTCCGTGTGGTAGTGAATTACACGCAAAGGGAAGATAGTTTCCCTTGTAAATGATCTATCTGCATTTAAAGGAAGTTCACATCAGCTATAAATACATCAGTCAGGCCTCGACAGGAAGTACCCACCTTATAAGGAGTTCTAGATCAAAGGAAACTGAAGAAGAGAACAAAAGAATTAAACTAGATACTAGAACTGCACAAACAAACAGAACATATATTTAAGTTAACTGAGTAATGCATGCAGAAACAAACTAGAAATTTTACACCTTTAAATTGTTTAAATAAAATTATTATTATTAATAATAATACTAATACTACTAATACTAATACTACTACTACTAATAATAATAAAATTATTATTATTATTATTATTATTATTATGTAGTGTAATTTACAAGACAGGTACAGTATCTCCACATCAACAGTCATAACAGCTTTTCTGTTCACTATTCTCTCAGACACTTCTCTTCCATACCATGCAAAGTGACTTCACTTCCTTTTAACTCTCCTCTCTGTATTTTCCTCAGCTCTCCCTTTGCTAATTTAGTTTATTTTCCACCTGATGTTTATAGCTCCAGAGCACTGCACAGCCAACCAGAGCAGAGGTCATTAAATTATTCATGAGCTCACCATAAAAGGTAAAACAAAAGGATTTTAAATGAGCCTGTCAAACCACATCTGGAATTTTTTCACTACAACCAAAGTAACAAATGAACACACACACACACACACACACACACACACACACATCTCAACATACATGTTGAAAACATTGAATTGAATCAACCGAATGATGCTCTTGCATGCGTAACAACCTAAAAAATGCTGCAGAAGAAGACTTATGAGGGTCGAGGGTTGAAGCTGGGTTTAACAGGAACAGATGGTGATGATACAGTTTTCCTTTTTAGGTGACTATTGAGTTATAGTGATAGAGTTGCAATGTTAGCCTCACGGTTCCAGTTTTAAGTTAAAGTAAAATATGGACTCTAGACATGCCACGAGTGACTGAATACTGTGTGTGTGTGTGTGTGTGTGTGTGTGTGTGTGTGCGTATGGAGGAAGCAGGAATTGACCCCGAGGCTGACTGTAGGGAAGGAAAGAGGAAATACAAAAACACCCAAAACCCTTAAAGCAAATGACTGAGGTCATGTGACCTCCTAGAAATATAGAGTGAGAGAAACACCAATCAGTCACAACATTAAAATCATCTGTTTAATATTGTGTACACCCCCACTGTGCCTCCAAAACAGTTCTGAGCCGTGCAGACATGGACTCTGTAAGACCTGTGAAGTTCAGTCTGCAGATGCAGGTGTTGAGTTATGGGTGCTGTTGGAGATGCCTGACATGAGCTGGGATTCCTGTAGAAGAGTGTTTATGGCAGGAATACAATGCTTAGAGATGTGAGCAGAGACAGGTCACATATCTACCATAGCATCACTACACACACACACACACACACACACACACACACACACACACACACACACACACACACACACACACACACACACACACACACACACAGTCTCTACAGTCTGTATCAATTACCTACACAGCCGGTCACTTGATACCCAACAGCAAACATCCGGACACTACTTTGAAGGGCACTTGTGTGTGTGTGTGTGTGTGTGTGTGTGTGTGTGTGTGTGTGTGTGTGTGTGTGTGACTTCACGGGAAGTTTCATCACAGGCCTACAAACGACAACCCATAGTTCACGTGTGTGTGTGTGTGTGTGTGTGTGTGTGTTGCTGCCTCTTCAGAATCGCACTGCACCAAAAAGCCCAGTGTTTGTCAGTGGAATAAAACGTTCACTGAAGATGACTTAAAGCACAAATAAAAATACTCAGAAATTGGCTGAAAAGTGAAGTGACTGGATCAGAACCTTTATTGTCACCGGATGGACACACGGATGGACGGAGAGACAGACAGACAGACAGACAGGTAGATAGAACTAGAGCACCTGGATGTTCTACAGCACTACTGGTAAAATATTCTGTGATGGATTAAACCAAAATTGAGGTGTCTGGAAAGAACACACAACACTGTGTGGAGAAAAACGGCAGAGCAACACCAAAACCTCACCCCAGCTGTGACATGTGGTGGAGGGGGTGTCATGGCTTAGGGCTGCTTTGCTGCCTCAGGGTCTGGATGGATTGATTGCCGTCATTAAAGGAAAAATGAATTCCTCTGCTCAGCAGGGTTCTAAGAGACTGAACTGTAGAACAGACTCAACCTGATCACAGCAGAGCCAAGAACCACCACCAACACCACCACATACACTGACTGTGACTGTCACTGTGTGTTAAATTAGCATCTCCGTCAGCTTCAGGCTTTTACTTTCACTTTACAGAACCGTCATAAACCTAAATAATCACAAAACAACTTTTTCAAATGACCTTACAGATAAAACAGTTTAAAAAGGAAGGGTTAAATCCATTTCATGGTCAGAACCAGCTGGATCCAAACTTCTATTACATAATTTTACAAGAAAATCACCATAAAATCCAAAACATCACAGTCCTCTTTAAAACCAGTACATTTTATATTCAAGACCCGTTTACAGTACATTACTGTGAATATAACAGATAAACAGTTCACAAAACACTACTGGAGAGTGATGGTGTCTGGTGGGGGAGTGACGGTGTCTGGTGGAGAGTGACGGTGGTTAGGGAGGAGTGACGGTGGTTAGGGAGGAGTGACGGTGTCTGGTGGAGA
>BRDA01003896.1:25983-38162 GCA_036984385.1 Crenuchus spilurus
TGATGATGACAGTGGTAGCAATGATAACGGCCAGAAAGTCCATTTGAACTCCAATGTAGGCAGTAGAGTAGGGCATCTGGAGCAGGCCACAGTAGTTGGTCGTTGGTGGGCATCTGATCCAGGGAAACATCATGCAGAGAATAGTAATCAGCCTTCCACTAATTAAACTAAACGTGGTTCTTCTGTGGCATCACTCAAAGAACCTTTTGTAGCACCTTTGTTTTTAAAAGCATACAGTATTAAAATATTCATACTATTTATGTAATGGAAATTTATGTTAATATATATAATTACTTCTGCATGAATAAAAAGTCGTTTTATCAGCCTTTACAGAAACACCTGAACTATATCGGTGACTGAGTTCTAGTCTTTATTACCAACTGGCAGCAAAATTGTCTCATCCCAAACTACACCACCTCATCCCAAACTCCGCCACCTCATCCTCAACTAAGCCACCTCATCCACAACTACGCCAACTCGTCCCCAACTACGCCAACTCGTCCCCAACTACGCCAACTCGTCCTCAACTACGCCCAACTCATCACCAACTACGTCAACTCGTCCCCAACTACGCCACCTCGTCCACAACTACGCCACCTCGTCCACAACTACGCCACCTCGTCCACAACTATGCCACCTCGTCCTCAACTACGCCACCTCGTCCTCAACTACGCCAACTCATCCCCAACTAAGCCACCTTATCCTCAACTACGCCAACTCATCCCCAACCACACCACCTCGTCCCCAACCACACCACCTCGTCCCCAACCACACCACCTCGTCCCCAACCACACCACCTCGTCCCCAACCACACCACCTCGTCCTCAACTACGCCAACTCGTCCTCAACTACGCCAACTCGTCCTCAACTACGCCAACTCATCCCCAACTATGCCAACTCATCCCCAACTACACCACGTCATCCCCAACTACGCCACGTCATCCCCAACTACGCCAACTCATCCCCAACTACGCCAACTCATCCCCAACTACACCACGTCATCCCCAACTACACCACGTCATCCCCAACTACGCCAACTCATCCCCAACTACACCACCTCGTCCCCAACTACACCACCTCATCCCAGTACTGGATGGAGCAGACAACACAGTTCCACAATGCTGGGGGGCTTTACACCCCTGTTCCACACACCTGACATTAGACATTGTGCCAACAGGTTGATGTTTAGTCCTATTGTATTGGCAGTACCTCTCTACAAGGTCTGTGCACACCTCTGTTAGTTAAATCCATTCAGAAGTGGTGTCCACAGACGTTTACACAAATAAAGTATAAAGCACAGAGACTGACACAGTGTAGTGGGTAACACCACTGACTGACTGACTGATCTTTAAATAAGAGTCACTGGATTAGACTCCTGACTCTACAGCCATAACACCACATCCTACAGACTCCTGACTCTTAGTTATTCACAGACTTTTGGACATACAGTGAACGCTATGACATGTTTCCCGAGTTCTGGTTGTGTACATGTTAATTACAGACCACGCCTCCCATCACCTGTAGGGGGCGTGGGTCTAGCGGTTCACCTGGCTCTTACCTGACTCATCTGCGGCCGCAGGTTGATCTCCTTCAGGTTGACGGTGTGCGAGTGGAGGTTGTTGAGCAGCTGGCAAAGCAGCACTCCATCCCGCAGAGTCTGTGCCAGGTCAAAGACCCGCGCGCTCGGCCAGGTGACCCGGTGGTGCGGCGGCAGCACGCGGCAGCTGATCAGCCACAGCGCGCACTGCCGCCACGGCTCCATGGAGAGCGTCGAGCTGAGGTCCAGCAGAGCAGGAGACACAAAGGAGAACCAGCACCGAGACCCAGCTCAGAGAGACAGACACAGCTCCTCTCACTTCCCCATATACTCTCTCTCTCACACACACACACACACACACACTCACTTACTCACTCACTCAATCTCTCTCTCTCTCTCTCTCTCTCTCTCTCTCTCTCTCTCACACACACACACACACACACTCACTCACTCACTCAATCTCTCTCTTCAGGTCTCTCTACCCTCCCTCTCTCTCCCACACGTCATGTGTTAATCCGTATATCCGCTCTCTCTCTAACCTCGCGCTTCACTCAGCCGGCTACCTTCCTCTCTCTCTTTCTCTTTCTGCCTCTCTTTTCTCCTCCCCCTTTTCTCCTGTCTCCGCCCCCCAAAGCTAGAGAGAGAGAGAGAGAGAGAGAGAGCGCGCGCGAGCGCTGTAGAGAGTAACACTGAGATAGAAAGGAGAATGATATAGATAAAGAGAGGGAGTGAGATGTGTATATGTGGTATACTTTTAGGATTTGAAAGGGAAAGCTGGCTTGTTTTTACTGCCAGTGTAGATGTCTTTGAGGCAGGGTAATGTCTGCCAACCTCACTACCCGCTGCACAACCTTTCTGATCTCCTCAGTGATGCAGGCGGTCAGGATGCTCTTGATTGCTGACTGATATAAGCTGGTCAGCAGGTGATGAGGGAGGTGAGCATCCTCTGTTGAGCCTTCCTCACCTGTGGTCCAGGTAAGGTCAGACGAGGAACTTATTAAAGCCCTGTACCCTCTCTGCCTCCTTCCTGAGTGCTCAGTGTGCCCTGATTTATTGTCAGTTTTATTTTTTTGTCGTATTTAAGTGCAGGTTATTGTAACAGCTCCATTCTGTCAAATACTGAACCTCCTACAGGTCGCCTGATCACTGCTGATCTCCGGCTCGGTGGTGGCATCATCTGCTCATTTGATGTTAGGAGGGTGAACGGGGGAGCAGTCGTGGGTGAAGAGGAAGTAGAGGAGGGGGCTTAGGACACACCCCTGGGGTGTACCCATGTTCAGGATGAGAGGACGAGCTATAGAGAGAAAGTGAGAGAGAGCTTGTGCAGGAAACCACTAAAGAAACGTGTGAAGAGAAAACGAAAGGCCGCTAAATAAACACTTCTTAATGAACACTGTTCTGTACCACACTCTCAGTTACTGGACTGGACTGTGCTGAAGAGTGCTAAGCTGCATGGTTCTGAAGTGTTCTGGACTATACTGGGTCACGCTAGCCCGTACTGGCTGGGTCTGTACTGTGCTGGACTGACTAAAGGGAACTCCTGCACTGAAGCTGCTGAGAAACTGCTCACCTGACACAACATTAACCGAGTGATTCACTCAAAATATCATAATTACACACCTGCATCATTTCCTCTTAACTCCGGTGCAGAGGATGAGTTAGGACATGTTTCTGCTTCTTCCTGCAGCTGATGAGCACTGGTCACCAAAACAGCCCAGTGTTTTCTGTAAAACATCACCAAAACCTCTGAATCCACTCATCCAGACATAAATCAGCAGGTTCTTCAGCACTGAACTGCTGCTGTGATTCAGCGCTGACTCCTGTATCAGTACTCAAGTGTAACACAGCGAGTGCAGAAAGTGGGACTATAGACAGTATTTGATTACGTCATAAAAACACAGCGCTGACATTTTGGTAGTCAAACTGCACCTCCGACAGCTTTCAGTGCTGAGAGTCTGTCAGTGAGCATCGACTGCAGCACCAAGTGTTTCACATGTAATAGTGCATCTAATCACATCATAAGATGGTTGAAAAGGTTTTTATTTTAATGTTGATATTGTTTAAACAGTCATTTACTCCAAATTAAATATTCTAATCATTTGATACTCTAGATTTCTGACTTTCCTGAGCTATAAGCAAAGGTGTCAAAAGTATTGACATTCATGACTCAGGTAGAAGTACAGATATTAGGGTTTAAAAAGACTTTTATAGAAGCTGAAGTATCAACTTAAGCTTTTTACTCCAGTAAAAGTTCTAAAGTTCTGGTTTAAAAACGACATAAAGTATAAAAGTAAAAGTAACGTAAGGAAAACAAAAGCCAAAACTTAAGGTGCTTTATGTCAGACATCGGGATGGAGATTTTTGGGCACCTGGCAACCCTGTTGCTTAACGCAGATCTGCTTAGTAAGTAATCTTGCAAAGTGCGAAAAGCGAAAATGATTTCTTTTTAACAAACAATTAAACACACATTTTATAAAACGATAAAAGTGCAAAAAAGTTTTCATCCTTCACCAAAAACGACTCAGACTCAATGTAATTCGTAAAACTTTATCCGGAAATGACGTGCTTATGCGCATGCGTGATACAAATCGAGCAGGGTGAACGAATCGGGTAGTGACATGGGCGAGCAGTATTCACACAACGACACTGTAGCAGACTGTGCTGCTGGCCCTTTAAGCTCGGGCTGAGAAAAGAGTTCTCACTCAAACTTCAACAATACGTAGAAATAAGGAGGCTGTTTTTAAAATGTAAGGAGTAGAAAGTACTGATAACTGCATGAAAATGTAAGTAAGTAGAAGTAAAAAGTCGTCTGAAAATAATTACTCAGTAAAGTATAAATAACCAACATTTCTACTTAAGTATAACAAAGTATTTGTACTTCGTTACTTGACACCTCTGGCTATAAGTCATACTGATCAACAATAAAACTAAAAAAACCTTAAATGAATATAAAATGTAATTAAATTATAAACAATTAACATTTTCAAAACCTCTTATAGCACCTCTTCTGTCAAATGACCGCCGAGTGTTTATACAGAAGCTGTTACTGACAGTAAACACTAGATGGCGCTGCTGGTATAAAGCAGGTAGCTTATTTAAAATGCTCAGCGCGGGAGCCTTTTCTGATTAACCTTCAGCACAGGGTAGAGCAGCTAAACACTGAACTCAACTAATAACTACATGTGTGTATTAGTAGTTAAGTATTATTATTATTATTATTATTATTATTATTATTATTATTATTATTATTATTATTATTATTGGTGGTGGAAATAAAGAGATGGGAGCTTTGCTGGGTTGGTTATGGCAAACAAAGACCAATCATTCATAATAAAATGATAAAATTTAAAATAAAATGATACTTCAAGATCTTTCATCTTTATTCAAGATAAAACTCCAACTCAGCTGAACAAACATAAACTTGCCTACTACCATCACAGCACAGTGATTCTGTGATGTCATCAACCTATTATCTATTGAGATTATTTGTCAGTGGTCTGTTTTTTTTTGTTCTGGTCTATTTGGTAACGCTGGTGATGATAAACTCTCTCAGCTGACTCTAAAAGGCTGTATATGTGGGTTCTTATGTATTTTCCACCTCTCTGCTTCTGAAACCATATCAGCTGTCTGCTTTGGTTTCTCCTGGGTCTTGCTGTCTATTGATCTCTCCTTGGGATCCTGCGAAACATGGAGGTGTGTGTGTGTGTGTGTGTGTGTGTGTTGGATGCTAGCTGCTATTTTATTCTGCAGATCAATAGCTCTAAAAACAAACAGCAAAATATTTATTTGCTTTATTTGTAAATAAAACATCCAGAAATGGGCAAAGAACTATTTAAAATATGGATCTACATATTACCCCGCAGTCACAAGCTCCGCCCACTGTCCACTTTATCAGAAACCTCTCCTGTAGCTCCACCCACTGTACGCAGATGTATCTGGGATGACTGATTTGTAAATGAATGAACTACAGTCTGTAATGGAGGCGAGGTGATGGAGAGGTGAGTGAATGGAGGGATGAAGCAGAACACTGAGAGTCCTGCCTGTACGGAGGAGAAGAATGGTCGTGAGTGAATAATGAGCAGTCGTGCAGCAGCAACACATCACAAGTCAGGTTATGAACATTTGTTCATGCAGGCGTCTTACGTTATGTTTTTGGATGCAGTCCTGTAACTCACACGATGTTTACTCAGAGAGGCAGAACAGCGATACCGCCCGACTGTCCCTGGACCTGGTATCATTAACACAGAGTGATTCATCATAAATTACCGATGGGCTGCAGGGCACGACTGTGACAGCCACCGCAGGAACGACAGCAATGTGAGGAGGCTCAGGCCCTCCAGACCTCCCTGCAGGGGCAGCTTTGATCATCCGGCGGCCCTGCAGGACCTGCAGTACGGTGCCAAGTTTCTAAAATAGCTGCTGTTTGGGAGGAAGGTCCAAAGACTGTGGTCACTACTTCATTGTTTGCCTTCACGTCCAGGCTGTGATTGACATGTCCCCATAATCACTAATACACTCAGAGGAGCACTATAAAGAACAGTATTACAGAGAACCAAATTAGACCCCTAATCACTAATCCCTACTTTAGAACATAACACAGAACACTATTATAGAGAACCAAAATGAACCTGACATTAGAGAACTCTAACTCTAGAACACTCTTATGTGTGTTTCATACTGGGTTTGGGCATGAATGGTGCTGTAAAGTCGTATTTTTTTGTGATGGAACAGCCTGCTGTCCAGATGGAGAAGGAATATCTGCCCCACTGAATAACTGCCCTGTTTTAAAAACCCGAAGCAAAAATCCACCAGATTGGACTTCAGGTGCAGATAGAGGAGGTGGCAAAATCATAAAAAGAAAACACAAACATAACCTGAAAAATTATGGGGTTCCTCAGCAGGGTTTACATCCCCAGGGCAGCCTGTAACTGCCATATGCCCTGGCCCAAGTTCTGCTCCCCCCGGGAGCTCAGCTGGACTGTTAATCTGCCCTAAAAATCTCATTCCTGAGTCAGACCTGACAACTGAAAGTTGTGTTGGACTCTGACAGTCTTGATCCCAACAATAGTGTTTACATTCATCACTGACCACTGTTTGAGTTAAAGTAAGTAATTTAATGTTGAATATATTGTGCTGTAGCCCCGCCCACCTCTGTTTGAGCACAGGAAACACACTAAAATCAATAAATAATCCATTTCTGCTGAGCCCTCTGATCCTTTTCTGAATATTTTCTGACCAGCTCATCCATCTGTCTTTATACACCGTCACCAAGTCCTCACTCCAGAACATGGTTCTGTCCAGTCAGAGTCCACGATGTCTGCATCCTTTCACATTTTTAATGTACACCCCAGCAACATCACAGCAGTGCTAATTTAGTCTTTAGACTTTTTTCTGAACAAAACTTGCTGGACTTAAAGCTGCTAACAAACTCTAATGGTCACCTGAACAGCTCAGTCGGCATTTCTGTCACAGCCAGGTGACAGAACTAGAGGATGTGGTTTAGGACACACTATGACTTACTGTGAGCTTTATAAAGTAACAAACACTTGTGTAGCGGAATGATTCATCAGCCATCTTAGAGCAGTGCCAGGGATTTTATATTCATCAGACTTTTATCTGAACACAAAAACAAAACTCACTCAGACATTCTTAAATAATTAAGTATGTAATTATAAGTAAACGGAACATTAAACATAACAAAAATAGGCTCTAGAACTTGTTGGTACTCTACAGAGGTTCTCAAACACCTGGCTGCAGAACATTTACAACCAGGCAGTATAGAAATGTGCTCTACCAAATGGTTGAACAAGATGTTAAAAGTTTAACAGTAGAAAGTGTGAATGTGACGTGATGATGTATGAATAATAGATGGAAGATGAATTGAGAGATGGAGGATATATGGATGGATGATTTAGAGTGAATGGAGAGATGGAGGATGGATGGATGATAGATGACAGATCAGGAATGAACGATGATGGGTGGATAGTGGATGAAGGATAAATAGATGATGGATGAACATATAATGGATAATTGAAAAAGGAGAATAAATGGATGGATGGATGAATGATTTAGGGTGAATGGAGAGATGGATGATGGATGGATGATAGGGAATGAACGATGATGGGTGGATAGTGGATGAAGGATAGATAGATGATGGACAAACACATGATGGATAATTGATAATGGAGAATAAATGGATGGATGGATGGATGAATGATTTAGGGTGAATGGAGAGATGGATGGAAGATGATGGCAGATGGATGATTGGGAATGAACAATGATGGGTGCATAGTGGATGAAGGATAGATAGATGATGGATGAACACATGATGGATAATTGATAATGGAGAATAAATGGATGGATGGATGGATGATTTAGGGTGAATGGAGAGATGGATGGAGAGATGGATGGAAGATGATGGACTATTGATTGGAAATGAATGATGAAGGATGGATGATAAATAGTGGGTAATGGATGAATGATGGATATGTAAGGGTGAATGGATGATGGATGGAGGGATGGAGGATGGATGAGTGGATCTTTATTAATCCTGAAGGAGATTAAGTCTGAGTATCTAATTAAAGCTTAGCTTAGTGTTTAGATTAGGAGCTGTGTGCTAACGATATCTAAATGTTCTACAGTTACCAGGTCTACACATCCATTAGATGTCAGTCACAAACTCACCTGACTACCAAACACACATGATGTAATGACAGGTGGTGATGTCATACAGTAATCAGGGCTTTATTGGTTTACACTGTACACACACACGGTCTGATTTTGAGTGTAATAAAGGTCTGTTATCTGCTATCATATTTACTGAGATAATGAAACTGTGTTACTGTATATTTTCTAGGTCATGTTAATCAGGTGGAGGAGAGCTTAGTGAGGCCTCCTCAGGTGCCGGTTCCTGCCGTGTTCTCCAGCATATGAGTTTGGCATTAGAGCCAGAATCCCCCCACCAGACTGCGATCTGTTCCTCTGGCTTCATATCAGCACTCATAACACTGCTGTGTGAACAGGGGGCCGCACGATATGTTCATTAATCATCAATATTAATAACACTGCCTGACACAGTACACACACACACCTGTGAACAAAGCCTCTGTAAATAAACAAAACCTTTATTCTTTATACACAATGTGAATTATTCAGCATTCTGATAAAGTGGACAGTGGGTGGAGCTATAAAAAAGGAGTTTCTGATAAAGTGGACAGTGGGTGGAGCTATATGAGAGTGGTTTCTGATAAAGTGGATGGTGGGTGGAGCTATATGAGAGGAGTTTCTGATAAAGTGGATGGTGGGTGGAGCTATAAAAGAGTGGTTTCTGATAAAGTGGATGGTGGGTGGAGCTATAAAAGAGTGGTTTCTGATAAGGTGGACAGTGGGTGAATATATAAGAGAGGGGTTTCTAATAAAGTGGACAGTGGGTGGAGCTATAAAAGTGTGGTTTCTGATAAAGTGGATGGGTGGAGCTATAAAAGAGTGGTTTCTGATAAGGTGGACAGTGGGTGAATCTATGAGAGAGGGGTTTCTGATAAAGTGGACAGTGGGTGGAGCTATAAAAGAGTGGTTTCTGATAATGTAGACAGTGGGTGGAGCTATAAAAGAGTGGTTTCTGATAATGTAGACTGTGGGTGGAGCTATAAAAGAGTGGTTTCTGATAAAGTGGACGGTAGATGGAGCTATAAGATAGGGGTTTCTGATAAAGTGGATGGTGGGTGGAGCTATAAAAGAGTGGTTTCTGATAATGTAGACAGTGGGTGGAGCTATAAAAGAGTGGTTTCTGATAATGTAGACTGTGGGAAGAGCGATGAAAGATTGGTTTCTGATAAAGTGGACGGTAGATGGAGCTATAAGATAGGGGTTTCTGATAAAGTGGACAGTGGGAGGAGCTATAAGAGAGTGGTTTCTGATAAAGTGGACAGTGGGTGGAGCTATAAGAGAGTGGTTTGACAGTTCTCTTTCATATCTTTAGTCATCACTGCTGTCTGTGGGGGTCTACACACACTAACAACTTCCTGTGGTGTCTCTGCAGTGTCTCCATTTCTGATTTAGTCATCTGTAACCGTGTCTGAGAGAGCACTGTGGGCGTCGGACACCAGCACAGCCAATACTTTCATCCTGTTTTCTCATTTCTGCTCTTTCTCTCTCTCAAAGCCAAAAATGTAGACATACAGTTTTCCTCTTATCTCAAATGTAATCAGACAAGAGATGATTAACATTAACCTACCACCTACCTAATAGTGGGAATACCCACCCCTGACTCTGAGTGTTCACTATAGGAGTGAACTGGTCCACTGTGGTGTTGATTGCTTTGCACCACTTGTCGTTCCCCTCTGACACCACTGTTATTCCTTTGGGAGACACTCAGTGTACAGAAGTCCGTTGTCAGTACAGATTCACTACAGCGGTTTTAGAACCTCACACAGTTAGTGGTGTGTGAGATACTCCCTCCACCATGTTTCACAGCTACACTATTATCATCAGCATCAGTCACATCACGTCCTTTACACATGATGGTTTTACACTCTGATACAGCTGACTGTTATGTCTGGTTCCTATCGACATACTCTTAAAACTAAAGTTGATCACAGGTCTTTAGACTTGTGTCCTTTACTCACTGAAATTCCTCCAGATTCCTTTAATTGTTTAATGACGTTATGACTGTAGAGGAGAAATATGTAAATCACGTCCAGTCTTAAAATGATGAACGTTGTTTGTAAACAGTTTAAACATTTTCTCACATTTGTTGATAAACTGGAGATCTGCTGCTCATCAAAAATGACTGCTTTTGGCTTTTTAAAGCTCATTACTAGCCTAAATTGCCCCCATTCTAAGTGTTGCAGTCCTGACATGCTGGAATGGATGTTTATTAACAAATAACATGGAGTTGAGCAGACAAAACGTGACATTTTGAGTCTGAGTTCATGTCATCTGCAGTCTAAGAAAAGTCAAAGTAAATGTAGGAGACATTGTTCTTTATTTACATTTTCACAACTGTCCCAACTTTTTCTGAAGTGGGGTTTGTAGAAAAGAAGACAGTCATGAATGTCTGAATGAGCGAGTAGATGCTGGTGGGTTGTGCTCTGAGCTGTAAGATGATTTTATTTACTTGATCCCCGGTGCAGAACTGGGCCGCTGCGGTTCTGCTTACTGTGTGAATTTGAATCTCCTCCCGAGTGAGTGAATGAACGAGTGACATGAGGGAACAGAAAGTTTCTCTTTAGCTGGAAAGGAAGTGAACATCAGCAGGATGGAGTGTGTTATCACTGTTTTAGCATGCTCTGCACAAGCGGAAAAACAGCCGAGTAACGATTTCCACTCTGAAACCAGAGAGAACGGTTCTCCGAGGAGCTGAGAGGTTTTTTTTAACTTAATCACACTTCCACATTCTCTCTACAGATCCTCATATGAGTCATGTAACAGCTGCTGATGTTCGGCCCACTGTGTGTGAAGGTTAAACACATTTAGTCTTTCTGCAGTGTAAACCCAGAACAAACTTTATGACCGTGCAACATATGAGCATCGACACCTCAGCGGCTCATCACCTCTAAGCTGAGTCCAGTCTGAGCCGCCTAACTGACGGGCGAGTCAGAGTCGAGTCTTTTTTCTGAGATACAACTCTGAGTTGAGACTCACTATTCTGTGCATTTCCAAGTCAAGTCTTGTGTCTGAGGTGCAACACTGCTTAAAGACACAGTATGTAGTTTACAGTGACATCTAGTGGTTTAGTTTCCATATTACAACCAACTGAAGACTCTTTCCACAGCCCCTCCCTTCCAAACACTGAGGAGTCTCTACGGTGGCCGTAAGAGGTCATAAATCTTTGATACTCCTGAACGCGATGTCTAATAGCAGCTTTAGAGCTAGTGATATGTCCGGTGGTAAGATTAATTTTAATGATAAATTTAGGAAATGTAATATGTAAAATGATCATAGCTACAACGCAGATGAAACATATTTTCTGCACTTCAGTAGTGCTATTGTAAACATTAGCTGTTTTCTGTACAAAGTAATTAAGTAAACACATCAAACTGCTTCACTGTAGACAGATAATGCAGACAGGACACACATTTTTCTCTAGTCAAGGTAAGCTTGTCATGCTCTGAAGAAGCACTTCAGCCGATAAGAGTTCACACGAGCTCATATTAGCTAAGCTCGCTAACTAGCGCGCAGCTACGAATCTCCCGTTCCACCTTAAATGCTGCAGTAGTGTTCAGCTCCTATGCGCTACAATGTCCTGCAGCACCATTTAAGGTGGAATGGGGGAAAAACACTGCGCACACGAATATGAAGCTAAGCTTCATCATGTTTTCTTTTTTCTACCGTCTTGTAAGAATACGAGCAGTTCTTCTCTTTTGTGTTGAAGTCAGCAGTTTCTTTTCTTTTGTACTACTTCGAATCGAAGTATAAGCACACGCGTCACAAAAAGGGGGTAAGGTGGAATTTACCACGACGTCCTGTAACATCGCGTATCCTCGACTTGTGATGACGTCGTAAATTCCACCTTGCCCTCTAAGCATCGACGCGCGATCAATCGCTCGAATCGATTATACTCGAGCACACTTGAGAATAGCCGACTTCACGAAGAAGTCTCGTACTGTTCGAATGGAACTGATCTCTTTTTACACACAGGACA
>BRDA01003897.1:0-17866 GCA_036984385.1 Crenuchus spilurus
TATCAATAACTGCAGCCCATGCTACAGTGACCTGAAGTTGTGTTTGAATGTCTTAATCCCTTTGCTTGGCTGCTTATTTTACTTATCGGTTTTGTTTTTAAACCAAGTGTGCAATGCTCTCACACTCTGTTAGTAGGCCTAGAAGGACGTGAAGAGAAATTTGGTGCCTGGCACGCACTTAATTGCAGAGTTTATATGAAAGTCACAGTAATGGCGGATGGAATTTAAATTGCTTAAGTGCTGTTTGGGCGCGCTCGTCTCTCAAACCGCAAAGGGAACCAAATTAAAACATTTAAAAGCAAGACAATGAGGCGGCACGTTCTGCCGTAACTCTGCTATTTAGTGACAGTCATTAATCTTTCAGACTCGCATAAACACACTGAAAAACACACACCCAAGCGGTGACAAATGTGGTGAACACCTGAAAAGGACTATGTGACAATGTCAATTTGGCTCAGGTGAACAGTTGGGAACATGTAGGGTAGTGTTGTCACTGAAAGCCGTTTCATCCCCGCAGGCCTCCAGCTGCTCTTCCCTTCCTTTCTCTGCTTTCCTGTCATGCTGTCAGAGACTTAACGGAAGCAGGAAGGAGAAAAAACTGAGTGTCTGGCTCCAAGGAACTGCTGAAAAGCTTGGCGAGAGATATACATGACTTTGAGACTGTGATTGTGCTGTTTCTTCACTCTTGCTTTGTTTGATTTCTCACCAGTATTGGTATTGGCTATTCAATTATCCAACAGGAGAACAGTAGAATGCTCCTGGGCTCTGCTGTACATCACGACTGCTTCATTGCTGTGAAGAAACTGGCAATGACCAGTTGTATCAAGCTAGATGTTGCCTTGAAGTAATTACCCGCTCATGAATCACTGTCTGGCTCACATAACTTGAAGGGGTCATTTCCTTTAATTAGACCTGAGTGGCAGACTCAGCCTTGTGTGTCTGACCACTCTGGCTCTCACTCTGGACTAATTGAAGAAAGCCTAAATTCAGCAAATTTGATTCCTCATATTTCTTGTTGAGTAGACACCAATTGATTGGAGTCACTTGGGACCAAAAGGAATAACAGTGCTTCTTGCGTACTTTGACTTACGTCTCAATCAGTGGACAGTTTCCACTTGGCAAAGTTGTTGAACTGATTTTGATTCATACTGTTTGGAAGCCAAAGTGGAATTAAAGCCAGCCAGGCAATTGACCTGCTGGCCTGAAAATGACACCACACCTTTGGTTGATGATTTCTGAAATGTGCCTAGCTGGAGTCACCAAACCGTTGGCGCAGACCAAAGTCTTCAGGAGAGGAGGCGAAGTCTGGTCTTGACATGTTTGCGCAGCTGCGGTTTTGCTGGAACTTTCTGGATGGCAGGGTCTCCACAGTGAAGTCACACCTGTGGCATTGAGAGTCCATGCTCCCTTCACCCTTGAAAGATGAAAACCAGTAGGAACTTGGCCATGACTGAGATGGAAAACAGTCACAAACCAGTCAAGCAGGGTCAGCAATCTCTGTAACTGGTCTGCATTTGTTTTAATGGAGACCGCATAGGTCTTCAAACTGCAAGAAGGCTAAAGGTCCAAAACCGCTGTAACATTGCATTATGAACAATACTTCTACCAGAAGGCGCTCCTGTCAGAAAGTCAAATCTGTTTGCTGGTCTTAGGGCGGTCATGATGAGTAACGATCGGTCTTGACCTCTAAGTAAATGATGGAAAACCAAGAAGAAAAGAGGAGGTTGTTCCAGCATTGTATCCTGCAAAATGTTCTCAGATCATCAAACTCCAGGACCGCACTCTTGAAAGAAAATCTCCACAAAGAACTTTCATTTTTAGACTCTTTAGGCATTGCTGTAGAGCTAGCCTGTTAAAGCAATCTACACTGAGCAGTACCTCCAACTGGTGAGAATGACTTTCCTGGAAGACATTAATGAGTAGGACTGGTGGTCCTGATGCTGTCCCAAACCAGACTAATAGTACGTCAATGTAACTTTCTGGAGGTTCTCTAATTGGACACATAATCCAGCCACCATGGTTGTCTCCTGGGGTAAGCTGATGCGATTGTCAGCTGTGGACCTCTTACCTGCTAGGGTGGTAAAGAGTCCTTAGTGACTGGTGTCTTGATGATGAGTCATCGGTGGTCATTGGTGTTGACACTGCTTGAAACTAAACAGAGCTACTGGTTGAGAGAAGAAGTAGGGCTGGGCACTGCATGTTCTCATAGCCTGTACTTATGAGCCATGATGTTTCTGCCATGTTTTGCAGCACGTTATGGTGGGGTGCCGCGAGGCAAAGCTCAGAGCTAGTAACAGCACAGGACAGCTGCTTTGATGTGGGGAGCAGGCTGATGAGGTAAAGGTTTTTCCACAGGCTTGGTTTTGCTCTATGCTTACGACACCACGACTGGTACATATAGAAAATAGACAGTAGCCTGAAGAGGCTTTCAATTTTTAATACAGGGCAAGAATCTCATATATTTAGCAGTTTCTGAATGTACGACTGCTTTTGAATTTGGCTCCTCACTTGTTTGGCTCATTGTTATTGTTCTGAACAGAATGTAGTAAGAAGTTCACCGTGAAAGACCTGTGACTGTTTTCATTTTCTGACTTCCTGTACAGTCCGTTTATGAGGGAAAACAAATTTTATGAATGTTGTAAACTAAACTAGTATACCAGACACAGTCAAGTATGACTCCACTTCCTTCTGCATCCCACAAAAAACTGAAATCTAAAAAAAACAGCCACATGTTGATGGCCCTTAGAAAAATGAAAGAAATCAGTAGTAACATCTCAACATCATATAAATTAAGCATCTGGGTGCATTTTAATCTGATACTGTAACATGTTTACTATACATGTTTATGGGGGTAGCCATGGCCTAGTGGTAAGGATCTGGTGTTGTGACCGGAAGGTCACCGGTTCAAACAGGATATGACTGAAGTGCCCTTGAGCAAGGCACCTAACCCCTAACTGCTGCCCAGGCGCTGGTGGATAAGGGCTGCCCACCGCTTCAGGCACAAATTTTCACAGCTTAGTGTGTTCACTAATGTGTGTGTGTTTCACTGCATGAAGGGGTTAAATGCAGAGGTCAAATTCCGTTGTGTGAAAAATCACATTGGCAAATTGGTTCATCTTAATCTCTTAATCTTAATCTTACACACTCTATACTACAGTCAACTACTGCCTGTATACACCGAGATTAAGATTAGGATTAAGATTAGCGGCAGTGTAAACGTTTAGGATTAAACTTTGGTTTGAGATTGAGCTTAATATTAGGACTCAGACCATGGTCAGGGTTAGGATTAAGTTTTAGTTTGAGATTAAGACTAAGATTAGAATTAGGGCCAGTGTGAAGGTTTAGGATTAAACTTTGGTTTGTGATTGAGCTTAATATTAGGACTCAGTCCATGGTCAGGGTTAGGATTAAGTTTTAGTTTGAGATTAAGACTAAGATTAGAAATAGGGCCAGTGTGAAGGTTTAGGATTAAGCTTTGGTTTGAGATCGAGCTTAATATTAGGACTCTGACCATGGTCAGGGTTAGGATTAAGTTTTAGTTTGAGATTAAGACTAAGATTAGAAATAGGGCCAGTGTGAAGGTTTAGGATTAAGCTTTGGTTTGAGATCGAGCTTAATATTAGGACTCTGACCATGGTCAGGGTTAGGATTAAGTTTTAGTTTGAGATTAAGACTAAGATTAGAAATAGGGCCAGTGTGAAGGTTTAGGATTAAGCTTTGGTTTGAGATTGAGCTTAATGTTAGGACTCTGACCAGGGTCAGGGTTAGAATTAAGTTTTAGTTTGAGATTGAGGTTAGTATTAGGATTAGGGCCAGGCTGAGGGTTATGATTAAGTTTTGGTTTGAGATTGAGCTTAGTGTTAGGATTAAGTTTGATGGTTTTTTTTAGGTTATGGTTAGGATTAGGGCCTGGATGAGGGCCAGGGTTAGGTTTTGAATTGAGATTAAGGATTAGGATTAGAACAAGAGTGAGGGTTGGGATTAGGTTTTTGGCTGATGTTAAGTTTAAGGTAAAGATCGGGGAATTTTGATCATAATAGAATTGCCTTAGTGCAAAAGGTGGCATCTCTTAACTTGCAGTGAGCGAGTGGTATGCATTGTTGTTTAAAGTACTAGTATGGAGAAGTAGACAGTGATAGCGACTGTGAGTGTTTGTGAGATAAAGGAGAAATCAATAACATACCAACATAAAGAGAAGAAAAGTCTGCATTGTTGTGTGTCTCTGTGTGCTGATTCTTCAAGGTACAACCTGCAGATTAGCTTTCACAGGTTTCCAGCAGATCCTGAGGTGTGAGCTCAGTTGCTTCTAAAGATCCATAGTGACAACTTTAGTCCTGTTCACAGTACTCACGTTTGTAGTAGACATTTCAACATGAGTGACTTCATTGTGACAGCCGGGGGAAAGAGAGATCTCTACAGATGAGTGGTGCTTTGTCTTTTTGTCTGGTACAGTTTTTTATTTCTATTGTCTTTGTTTTTGTCAAGACTGTAAATAAGGGTGGCACCGTGGCTTAGTGGTTAGCACGTTCACCTCTCAGCGCTGAGATTCGAGATTTGGGTTCGAGTCCACATCTGAGCGGAGTTTCCATGTTCTCCCCATGTCTGCGTGGGTTTCCTCCGGGGACTCTGGTTTCCTCCCACAGTCCAAAAACATGGAGGTCAGGTGGATTGGCTACTCTAAAAATTGTGCGTGTGTGTTCACCCAGCGATGGACTGGCGCCCTGTACTGGGTTTAGTTGTATAGTGTAATGCCCTGTGCCCAGTGAGGGGGTAGGGTATTAACCACGACCCTGATAAGGATAAAGTGGGTGTGATAATGAATGAATGAATAAAAGATTGTAAATAATTAATTCTAAGAGCTGTAAAAATCACAGGTGATTAGTGTTAATTTATCTTTAAATAAATGAGGTCCTCTTTAGTAAAGAGAAATACAATCTGCTAATCTACTTTATTATTCTAATAAATAATAGTAATTAGTAATTATTCAAACTCATAATGTTTACTCATTAATATTCTAATAATTTGAGATTCCTGATTTCAGAATTTTATGAGCAATAAGTTGTACTGATGAACAATAAATAAAAAGGCAAAATGTAGATTTATGTATAATGAATATAATATAGAGTGGAACTTTGGTTTTCATCACTAATCTGTTCTAAAGTGTCTGATGATAACCGAAATTAACGATAACTGAAACAATATGTCCCATAAGAAATAATGTAAATCCAATTAATCTGTTCCAGACACTCCAAAATATGAACAAAATATACATTTTATATAGAATAACTATAGTTTTATATACAGAACACAATGAGAAATAAAAACAAAAGACTAATGAAATGGCTAAATCAACATTTAACATCACTCTTACAGGTTTATGTTCTGTTTTAGAGAGTGCCGGTGTGGTCCAGCTGCAGCCTTTGTTTTGTACACCCGTTTTCAGGTGGTAGCGCTGTGCGCTGACGCTTTAGTGTGACATGTTTTAGTTTGTTTTGAGCGCTAACAATGAGAAACAAAGCCAGAGAAACAACAAAAAAGCCAGAATGATTGACGAACGCATGGGTGGATGCTTTGTTTGTGCAAAATTAGCCGCAAGTCATGTGGACATGCTGACAAAAACCGGGTGGATGAACGATAACTAAGATAAAATTTCCCTGAAAAAATTAAACAGGAACCGAACTGTATAATAACCAGCACAAACAATAACTGAGGTTCCACTGTTTAACATTTTATCAAATCAAATCAAATGTTAATTTTCATGATTTTTGAAGTGTAACTGCTCTGCTTGGATTATTGTGTAAATATTGTGACACAGAAGAGAAAAATTAGGTTCAAATGCAAAAAATTTCAGACCTTTAAAACCTTATTTTTGCACAGTGTAATTACCCTCTGCCCAAGTTTGAATTCCTCCTGTTGGGGTTTGACCGCAGATGCCAGGCTGGAGAGACGGGTCATTTTCAGCGGCAAAAATGCCAACTATGCGTGGGAAGGAGAGAAGGGACGGACGGCATGTTTGTCCAAAACAAAAAGTGTGACAACGTCAACACAAATGCGCTCGGCTGCACCGAAAGGTGGAGGGAGGGTGATGGGGTCGAGCCACATTCTAAATATTATGCTTCAGCATCTGTTTGCAATATCTCTCTGACAGCTTTTTTAAAAGTTAAAGGGTGTTATGAAAACAACAGTCCCTTATGGGATTAACTTAAGTGTGTCAGTATCCTTGAGAGAACCGTGGAAATGAAGGATGGAGAGAGACTGTGTGAGAGAGAGAGTTAATGAGAAGGAGAAGCATTAACTCTGTATTTAAGACAATGGTTGATTGAGCTTGTACATATGGTTTCACATTTGAGGCTTCGCTCCATTGCCACAAGTCATTGGGAGACTTTCCAAAATCAGTTCTACAGAGAGAGGCAATATGTTTTTACACATTTTTGCCTTTATTTTAGCCCAGAGATGTGTGGTGTTTAGACCTGGAGCTACAGGACCACTGTAGCTACTATAGTTAACATTGTGCACACTACCTAACTAGTCCAATAGTCTTTGGGTTTGCATGGCATCACACTGTACAATCCATGTTGAGGATTTATTGCATCTGGAGTTTCTGAGATGCTACCACCCATCGCCTGATGCTTTTTTGCACGTCAATCACTTTGACCATGATCATCGTTTCACACTCTGCTACAACTGACTAGTGTGCTCAGCAATTGCCAACATGCCCAAAGGCTCAGGAGGTACAAAGCCCCCTAGTACTGAACTCTAGAATGATGGTGCTCCATCGAGCACTTTTGGGATGAGTTGGGGGTGGTGATCATCCAACATCCTGACCTCACTACCTGTCTAACTGTATAGAATATGAGAATTGGATGGAGCACCATCATTCCAGAGAACACAGCTCCACTGCTTCACAGCTCAATGCTGGGGGAATTTATACCCCTCTAGCCCACGCCTGGCATTAGATATGGTGCCAAAAGGTTTGTGTTAATCTGCTCGAGAATCTATTCTAATTGCAATTCTTCTCTACAGGGACTAGACAAGCTGTGTGTGTGCATTAGTACACCTGTGAAAGCAATAAGTGCAGCTTAGAAGGGGTGTCCACAAACATTTGGACATATAGTGTAGCTTCAGCATAAATAAAGGCTGTTGGTTCCTCGCGTTTTGCTCTCCAGACCCAACAAATGATGATTAATGTGTTTGCTTTAATTAATATGTGCTGCCTGATTAAGAACAGGGTGCTGCAGTCTTGTTCCCGAGTAGGGGTTTCAATGGAAGTGTGTGTGTGTGTGAGTGTGTGTATGTGTGTGAGAGAGAAAGAGAGAGAGAGAGACAGGTGGTGTCGATGGGGATGCCTGATTCAGATAGCACCTGATTTGCATACATATGACAACCATCTGTGCTAATAGTCTCTGAGATGTCTCTATTAGGCTCTGCGCCATGTGCAAGTGCCAGGCTGGCCGTGCCCACTTTGTACCAGCGGTGAGCCACCGTGGTAAATACTGCCTGGTGTCATCTAATTCTAGGAGCTGATATGGTCTGTGAGACCCTGTACTGATGCTGGTGTTTCTCAGACGTGATTACATCATGTTTCAGACTACTTGCTTAGTACAGTTAGTCTGTGGGCAATAAGAGACCAGATCAAAGAAGGTCATCAGCTTTTCTAAGCCAACTGAAATCCATTCAATGCCTAATTAATAAGAACTGCATAGTGATGTCCACTTATCTGGAAGATGTTCTGATTAATGCTCTGTTCTATTGGAAATACACAGTAGCCTCAATCAAACACAGAATCTAAAATATCAGTTTGAAGGGTGTGTTACTCAACAGTGTGATCCAAAGATTTGCATCACAAACCACTGTTGTGTTTTTAATGCATTCAAATGTACTTAAAATCAGTAAATACCAATAATTTTCAAAAATTTGCCAAAATCCAGTTGATTCATTCTCAATGTGAGTGGCTATGCCTATATGCCATCCATCCATTATGATCCTGATCAGGGTAGCGGAGAGTCGCCTAATTACATGTATTACATGTACATGTATTAACCCCGCCCCTTTTATCAACTCTCACTATCACTATCACTTGCAATGTCCTTGACTCTTTTGGGAGGGGGCAAACGAGCACAGGGCTACTCTGACACCAGTGACATCAAGCCCTTTTTTCCCCGAATTGCTGGCGATACATTGTCGCAGGGCAGGTAGCACGTTCTGAGGAAAGCGCAGAACACCCGGCAGATGCCCGAGTCAGTCGACATTGTTTATAGTGCTAGGGAGAGTCTGCCATCTTGCCCAGCCGAAGAGAGAGTGTGGCCAATTCTGCTCTCTCAAGGCCCCGGATGCCGATGGGAAGCAGCATGATTGGGATTCAAACTTGCGATCCTGGGCTTTGGATGGATGGGCTAGAGACTGTGCTCCACTCCATGTTTTCAAGCTGACCATCTTGTTGTTTTTTCCTGAGGTGGTTCTGGCAGAGCTTGGACTTATTTGGTCATTATCTTGCTATAGGATGAATTCTCGACCAACTAGGTGCACCAAAAACATTCAAAAATGTTCTAAAACTGTTCTTCTGACCGGTAGTTTATGTATGCAGGTATTTATGAATGTCTTTATTATTTTTTATTAGTATTATTTTAGCAAATTTAATTTGAACGCGACATTAAGAAACAATAATATTTGCTGACCAGGCATGAGGCATTCTGGAGACTATTGAGGCAGCCTTGAGCTTGTCACAAGTTCGCCAGCCTCAACACGGTAATTATCTCTAGACTGGATAATCGTCTGCCTCAACACAAGAATTCTCATATAAGAGTAAGATTAAGAGACCACCTACATTCTTCCTGCCTTTAACTGCTCACTTCAGGTTGGGAGGAATGTTAAAAGGGTTCGCTGACCTCATGGAGATGTCTGGATGCTAAGGGTAAACTCGTCTTGCGTGATTGTTTGTTAATGTTAAGTAATAAAGCAAATAGAGTCATTTTTCATCATATTTTTCAATAACCACGGATCAGCCATAACATTAAAACCACAACATTGTATCTACATTTATTGTCTATTTTAGCTCCACTGAGCATATGGGTGCACTTTGTAGTTGGGCCACCGCAGAACAGGTGGATCATTCACAGCAATGCAGTGACATTGATGTGGTGGTGGTGTGTTAGTGTGTGCTGCACTGATATAAGTGGACTCTTCAGTGTCACTGCTGCACTAAGATTAGCCCACCAACTAAAACTATCCAGCCAACGGTGTCCACCAATGAAGGGCTAGAGGACCAACACAAACAGATGATGCTGTCTCTGACTTTAGATCTACAAGGTGCATCTGCTTACAACCACAGCCGATTGAAATCCAATAGCATCTCTGGACTTGTATCAGAGAGCAATGAGTGAGACATAATAGCACCGATAATTACAATAAGTGAGAAATGTCAATCAGTCCATGCTTTGGTTATTACCTGTAATCACTGCTACTTTGTCCACAGGAGGTTTGCTTGAACCTCTGTGGAAATATGAGTATCTGGCACCTCACACAGCATTTCACACTTTGTCTTCTACAAGCATGATGTATGACTGAGCTCTTCTCTCCTCTGTCCCACAAGCCTGAGACATGACACTCACTCTGTCCACATTTTTCATCTGCTCAGCTTTCACAGCTACAAGTCCCAAAGGATGCCATCCGCAGATGGATGGCCCTCTGCCCAGCGCAGTGGTGTCCAGACATGAGGAACGCTAACTGACCTCAGGAACAGCAGGAGGGGAAGGAATGTGCACTGGCAATCAAATGTTTTGGTTTGTTTGCAGGTAATAAGATATAAACCTGTTTAGATCTTGCAAATTTGCAAAAACTCTCAACTCTCATCAGCCCTCAGCCCTCATCACCTTTATAAATGACCTTTACTGGACCATCACTGGGGTGGTAGCTTTCCTAATGCATCTTCAGAACCTTTAACCCTCCGGAGTCTGAGGGTGTTTCAGACACTCTGATGTAGTCTGACATGGCTTGACTTTTTTTTACAAATTACATTCACCTAAAATAATTTTTTCCCAAAGTGTTACACAGGCTTTTGTTCAGCACAAACTCAGCAACAACAGAGTCATAACAGTCAGAGTGTCATAAATCTATATTCTGATTAAATCTGCTCTAAACTTAGACTTTACACAAACCTGTTTTCAGATGTGCTGATATATTGTGAAATACACTCTAAACATTTCTAGTCAAGACTTTTGAGCTCAGAACTGAATAAACAGAGCTGTTGGCTACACACTGATCATTACAGGTTTTAGACATTGTATGTGATTTTATTTCTAAAGCTTAACTAATGTGAGGTGACGTATTTCACTCATTCAGTGATTCCTAGATTGAATATTTGTAAAATCAGTGTGAGGTGAGTCTTTTATTCAGGTGATCAGGTCTTTGTTCACATACAGATTCCACACATACCAGGGCCGCTGTTCCACCAATGGAATGTCTGGAATTAACATGTCATTATCATATAAATGACGAGTGCGTCTTTTGGCGGGAAAATATGTACAGCTGTCTGAGTTGCTCTCACAGATGTGTCTAGATCTTCTCACAAGAATATGAAAATATATTTAGATCATGTGTGAAAAGTAGACCCTTTACAGTTTCTGGGGTATGTTTTGTTTCTCACAGAGTTAAAGAATATAAGTGTTTATGCTGAAATTTGACTCTTTTCCCAAAGACAGGTCCACTGACTCCAAATGGGTTAATTGTAGCAGATTATTTTGACAGACTTCTGGGCTATTCTCTCCATATCTGATTACATTAAACATGCTTACTCTGCCAATATTTGGTATCTGTATTTCTGCACAAGATCACCTACAAGACATGACATTTATTTTCATTTGACATACTGTATCCATATAAATGCTGTATGTATAATGGTAAAAAATGTAATGGTACAAATAGAGATCAAATTAAGCTATTTACAACAAAAAGCAAGTGTGAGGTTTTTTCTCCACTTGGTGGCAATGCTGGCAACCTCTGCTGCATTTTGTGGCTTCCTTATGGGCACCTTGGCACCTTAGGGGCGTCGTAGTGGGGGGGGGGAGTGGCACTGAGTTACCAGGCCCCCAAGTGTGGAGAGGGCCCTTGAGGAGTCTGGAATTTTATTTTCCTTTAAATATTAAAAAATATATATTTAATAATAGGGGCGGGGCCATGGGCAGTGCTTGTGCATAGGGCCCAGAATTTGGTGCTGCGCCCCTGCCTCTCCCACACTGTTTATTTTACAGCTGTCTAATGTTTGGGACCACATCTCCATGCTTACTTGGTTGTTTAACATCCAACATCAGTATTGATGATCTATATGACTTATAGCTCATGAAATCTAGGATCTCCAATTCTTAGAATATTTCATTTGGAAATTATGATCAATAATGTACTTTGTATATTATTCACATTGTTGGATGCATTAATATAGGCCAAAAGAGTTACAAAAACAGATTGGAGGACAAAACATCATAATTAAAGCCACATGTCCTTTATATCTCTATATGAATTAGATTGCAAGATATATTGTAACAGGATTTTTACTATATATATAATATATAATAATATAAGGTATATATATAATACCTGAATGATGAGAATGATGGAGGATGAGAGTCTACAATTGCTAGAGAGAGAGAGAGAGAGAGAGAGAGAGAGAGAGAGAGAGAGAGAGAGAGAGAGAGAGAGAGAGAGAGAGAGAGAGAGAGAGAGAACAAATGTATATCAGCTATAGTTGCCAAAATCAGCAGACATGTTGGCAGTGGAATCTGCACAGTCTCAAATTTCCATCAGCTTTATGAAAAGCTGTGCTTGTGCTGTAGATGTTGTAGCTACCTGAGCAGCTCAGTGAATTGAGGAGGAACTTGTAATTGGTCCAGTTATGCCAGTCCTGTAAAAGATTCAGTGCACATGTTACAGGAGTAAGGCGTCCAGGACAGCGTCCTCTGTCCCCCATTGTTAAAGGGCCACTACCATAGAAAACCTCATTGTTCTTGCTTGTTTGATAACAGAGTCTAATGTAGTATGTTGGTAACATTGGATGTCATCACTTAATCCCACCCACTGCATGCAATCAGGATTTACTTACCTCAGCTGTCAAAAAGTGTTAGTGAGGTTATAATGTTGGATGATCAGCACCCCACCTCATCCCCAACTCATCCCAAAAGTACTGGATGGAGCAGAAAACACAGTTCTACTGCTCCACAGCTCAATGCTGGGCTTTAACCCCCTCTAGCCCAGCCTGGCATTAAACATGGTGCCAATAGGTTCATGTTTACCTGCTCCAGAGAGTCCTATTATATTGGCAGTACTTCTCTACAGGGACTAGACAAGCTGTGTTTGTGCACTTGTACAACAGCAATGGGTGTAACTTAAGTAGCTGAATGCATTCATTAGAAGGGATGTCCACAAACATTTGTGTATATCAGCTTTAAAGCACTGCTTGTTTAATTCTAACACATAAACGTTAGAGTTTGGAAAATGGTCAAGGAACCATTGATTTCAGGACATAAACCCACACAAATGTCAATAATCAATGGAATAGGATATGGGGCCTTTAAGCAATCTCTAATGAACCTCTAATGGGCGTTTGGCACAATTTTGCAGTTTATTTAGTTGCACAGGTGTAACTGGGATAAGCTGTGGTGCAAAGCTTAAAAACCTTCAAACATGCCAACAAACTGCAATTTAAGCATTGAAACAATGCCAACCAAAAAGTGAGCTAACTCTTTAAAAATGTTATGTTTTACAATCATCATAGCATCACAATAGGCCTTACTTTTTATCTACTTGTGTATTCCTAACAGACGTCCTTTCTTCCGTTCTCTGTCTTTCGGTTCATTTGCACAGAAGACAGAATGAAAAATGAAGGCCCGGAGTGAGGAGGACACCATCGAGACTGGCAGCTAAAAGCAATTTCCTGTCAAAATCTGTGTGGCAGTTACAGTCAGCTGAAGGACGAGGAGACAATAAATCATTAACGTTAACTAAGAGAGGCCAGGCCCGATTAATCTGAGCACGGCCCAGCCAGTGCCAGCACAGAGGAGACAGGGCGATACTGCAGTCACTCCACCAAAGTGACAATATTAAGGAGTCAGAGAGAGAGGAGACTGTTCTTCTGTAAAGTACAGTGGTAACCCTACTTACGAGTTTAATCCGTGCAGGAGCCAAGCTCGTTAGCTGGTTTGCTCGTTAGCTGGATGCATTTTCCCCATAAGAATACATGTAAAACTGATTAATCCATGTCAGCCGGCCAATATACAGTATACTTTAATATGCTAAATAATGTGTTTATATGGGTTTTTAAAACATAAACGTGACAACGATGACACTCGTGTAGGCTGGCTGCTAATGAGAGGGAGACCGACGGTGCTCGTGTAGGCTGGCGGCTGCATGGTTACACTTATATGAAAAGTAAAAGTAAAATGTATCTAACTTTCTTGTTCACTACCTTTTGCTACCTTAGCGTCGCTTTCACTAGCACTTTCACTTTGTATTGACTGACCTCTTCTTCTACAGTAGCATCTAGGAGATGCTACGACCGCAGCGCCCCTAGCGGTTTGGCATACTTGAAGAAATGTACGCTACTCGTTACCTGGAACAAAAATATTCCCAGATCTCAACTCGTTACCTGAAATACTCGTTAGTAGGGATGCTCGTAAGTAGGGTTACCACTGTATTCTAACTGTATTCATAGTGTAAACACCTCTAATAGGGCTCTTGTGTATGTGAGTTTTCTAGCTCATTATAGCATCGTTTATATCTACTGCGATCATCAAGACTGCTAGAGCTAAGTCAAGACCAAGACTTCCTAGGTCTGAATCAAGAAAACTTTAATGAGATTATAATTCATTTTACATTAATTACTATTAATTAAACAAATATATTAAACATGGTAGTAACTTTGGGCTCCTGCAGATGGAGCTGCATGAGGACGATCAGGCTATAAATATCTGTGGGACATGCAACAGGATGCATAGATTGAGTAGAGGTGGTACAGTGCAATGAGTGTCTCATTCAGTGTGTGAAAAATAATTCATAAAGCAGATGTTAATGACTGTCAAAAAGAAGTGATTGGGTGCCAAAGGCTGTAGTGTGAAGGAAGTAGCTGAATTTGCAGGTGTATCAAAGCGTACAGTCATACAGGTCTACCAGCCAGTGGCACAAAACTCTGCCGAAATTGTGGCCGAAACATGATACAAGCTTCATAGCTTATAAATGAAAATCGCTTCACTTCCAGGCAATAATAGCTTCTAGAAGCCAACTCGGGTCCTTCAAAACCAATTTCTGAATGAACACTCGACAGGAAACTACACACCATGAGCATATGTAGCAGAGTGGCACACAAGAGGCTTTCAGCCTTGTGTGCTGTAAGCCACAATTCTGAGAAGTATTTCATGTACATAGTTCATGTGATAGTTATCTGTATGTAGACCTGTATGACTGTACACGTCAATACACCTGCATATTCAGCTATTTCCTTCACACTCTGGCCTTTGGGCTTAAATCACTCCTTCTTGCCAATCATTAACATCTGCTTTGTGACCCATTTTCCACACATTGCAGAAAACATCGACTGCACTGTACCACCTCTTCTCAATCTGTGAATACCATCACATACCCCGCAGCTATTTATAGCCTGATCATCATCTTGTAACAATATCTGCAGGAGCCTGAAATTAATACAACCTTAAACACAAGGCATGTAGAGAAATTACTGATCTATTCTGAATGAATTGTTGATATTCAGTAACAATCGAAAGAAGTTCAGTTTCTAATTAAAGTTCCTCTGACAGATGCTGGACTTGGCTGGTCTCGACAACAATTTTGGAGTCCACCTCACCCCAATCCTGAGAGAAGACCGAGTACAAATGAGGTACAGACCAAGATGACACTGAGACCCCTTATTTAGGGTCTTGAGATCTGTCTCAAACACTACAACACAAATTATATCTACAGTAAATGTAGCACCTACCAGCAGTGGTCCAGAAAAAGACAACAGGAGACCTTGTGACAAGGTCTACAATAGAAAGCTCACGCCGACCACTGTTCACTGCAGAAGGCATCTATAATAGATACGTAAGCTTCATGACGATGGCAAGGTGCATGTGCATTTCTTACCTGAAGTAGAAATGGCACTAAGATGCAATCCAGGAATAAGACAAGCTAAAGGCGGAAGTGTGATGCTCTGAGGAATGTTCTGCTTTAGAAACTTGGGTCTTGGCATTGGTACTTTGGTACCACTTTTCTAAACATTGTTGCTGTACAAATTCACCCTTTTATAGGTCCTTAATGGCAGTGGTCTCTCATCTGGGACAACTCATTTTTGGTATTGAGACCTGTCTTGAGTTCTGCAACACTAATATGTGATTAGTGTAAAAGTGGTCCAGAAACAACGACAGGGTCTGTAATAGAGAGCACATGCTGACCACTCTTCACTCCTGAAAGCATTTATAATAGATACGTATGTCAGCATCAGAACTCGATTATGGCGCAATGGAAGAAGTCGGCCTGATCGGATGGAGCACATGTGGGCAGCTGCGGGCATGTGTATCGCTTACCTGAAAATGAAATGGCACCAGGATGCACTATGGGAAGATGGCTAGCTATGATGCTCTGGGCAATGTTCTGCTAGGAAACCTTGGGTCCTGGCATTGGTTCTTTGACACATATCTAAACATTGTTGCTGAGCAAGTTCACCTCTTCATGGCAACAGTACTAATGTGTCCTACCACAGTGCAAGTGGTTTCAAGACAAGGAGTTCAATATGTTGTCTTGGCCTCCAAATCCCCCAGATTTTCATCTGAATGGGCATCTGTTAGATGAGCTGAACAAACTCACAACTTACAGGACGTTATGTTATAGTCAAGATGCCCGATAATAGAGCACTCCTGAGATCTTGTGATGTCCATATTTCAATGAGTCAGAGCTGTTGTCGTGAGGTGGATCTACAGAGCATCAGATGGCTGATGTAATGTACTGGTTGTGTAATTCGATGTCCTTAACTGGACATGCAAATGCGTTAAAACAGAAAGCATCTGTTTAGAGAGTTTATTACAGTTAATTGCAGTTCAAGACTGTAATTCTTTTGCTCTTTGCATATCTCCTTAATCCCTTAATCAAGCTGTGTAGACTCAGTTTGATCTCTGGGGATGATGCCCAACAGACAGCCGAGTGAAGCTGAGCTCTTTCAAGGACGAGAGATACTGACAGTCAGTTTTCATCTGAGCGTTTTGCATGTGCCGTCGTGTTTGTGACCACTAATCACATCTTAAACTGACTTTGCTTTTGTAGTTATAATTGGTATTTGTTTCAGAATGTCTTTTATATGACCACTTTGCTGTATGCATGCATTTGCCTTAATCTCAGCGATCAAGTGTGTGTGTGTTTGAGGGTCTCTGTGTGTCTTTATAATGTGAGTAGGACAGACTTGCCAAGTGTTTGGATTAATTAGAAGCGTTCATCCCCCTGCGTCCTCCTGGAGGACACTCTATCTCTGCAGCCCTATCTGTTTATTAAAGCAGAGCGAAGCAATCTGGCCTAGAAAATACGAAGCTGCCTGCTTTCCCCTCGTCTCCTTCTTTCAGCCGTTGAGGCCTTGCACCGGAGTAATTGAGCAATTAAGAGTGATTGATTCATTCATTGAGAGCGATAGATATGGAGAAAGAAAGTGGAAATTTGGAGATAATCTGTACAGTAGCATCACATTAGCAAGCAAAAACAGCAAGTGAAGATCAAGTCCTGAGATATTTATCTATTCTACCATCTATGGCATCTGTGCAAAAATTGGCCACTTTACACTTCACAGTAGTGCCTAACAACATGCAGATCCACTAAGCTGGTCTGTGTCTGGTTACCAAAAGGATGGGAGACCTCCAAGACAAAGTTCTGTGGGTGGATCTTAATGTTCCAGTGCAGTGACATGGACACTGTACTGTATAAATGGTGGCATCTTTCAGATGAGCCGTAAACAAGGTTCAGGTTCTCTGAGATTATCCTGTCCTGGCTAAATTTTCCCCTCCTAATCATCCCCATCTTCTCTCCTCTGAAGAATTCATGTGTAGTGAGCAGAGGTGTCAAGTAACGAAGTACAATTTTTTTCAGACGACTTTTTACTTCTACTTACTGACATTTTAATGTAATTATCTGTACTTTCTACTCCTTACATTTTAAAAACAGCCTCGTTGTTTCCACGTATTTTATTTCGGTTTGTCATCATTCAAAAAACATCCTGTCCAGATAAACTGAGTCATCCAGAAAGAGTGAATGTGATTGTGGTTGGATGAGAAGTATAAACAAATACCATTCTGATACTCGATTGGTACCTGCACGTCATGTGTCGTCACTCTCCAGTAAGCTCCGTACGGCAACGCAGCGCTTTAAGGCAGGACTTGATGTTTCTAACTCGTGCCTGTGGATCCAAAATCCTCCAAAAGCAACAGAAAGAGACAAAGTGTAGTCCTCAAACATGTTTATTCTGTCTTGTTTTTCAAACAAGTCCGTTTGTATTGTTTTTATCAGGATAACAAACAAAGGAATGAATAAAAAATGTTGCTTAGCATAACAGGCTACGATAAGAAGACTGTGCTACCTTAAACTACTGCCCTGATCTCCTCAGGGAAAAGTAATGGAGCACAGAGTAAGTTTGCAATCAAGCAATTGATTATCAGAAAAATAAAGGATTTACTCTAAATATAAAATAATGCTCGTAAATAACCTAGAAGAACTTCGGGGATCAATAAAGTATCTATCTATCTATCTAACATAAAACACAAAATAGCAATATAATTGATATTAAATATACATTCAGTGCAAAATGTCTCTTACATTACTAAAATGTTTTCATTTTTAATAGGCATATATG
>BRDA01003897.1:17876-28952 GCA_036984385.1 Crenuchus spilurus
GTGCTCAATCTTTGTAGTTCACGACGGAATTTCGCAACGCAACGCCATGCCTCGAATGACCTCTCACTGCTGTGTACTGCACGTCCGTTATCTGTACTTTCTACTCCTTACATTTTAAAAACAGCCTCGTTGTTTCCACGTATTTTATTTCGGTTTGTCATCATTCAAAAAACATCCTGTCCAGATAAACTGAGTCATCCAGAAAGAGTGAATGTGATTGTGGTTGGATGAGAAGTATAAACAAATACCATTCTGATACTCGATTGGTGCCTGCACGTCATGTGTCGTCACTCTCCAGTAAGCTCCGTACCGCAACGCAACGCTTTAAGGCAGCACTTGATGTTTCTAACTCGTGCCTGTGGATCTAAAATCCTCCAAAAGCAACAGAAAGAGACAAAGTGTAGTCCTCAAACACGTTTATTCTGTCTTGTTTTTCAAACAAGTCCGTTTGTATTGTTTTTATCAGGATAACAAACAAAGGAATGAATAAAAAATGTTGCTTAGCATAACAGGCTACGATAAGAAGACTGTGCTACCTTAAACTACTGCCCTGATCTCCTCAGGGAAAAGTAATGGAGCACAGAGTAAGTTTGCAATCAAGCAATTGATTATCAGAAAAATAAAGGATTTACTCTAAATATAAAATAATGCTCGTAAATAACCTAGAAGAACTTCGGGGATCAATAAAGTATCTATCTATCTATCTAACATAAAACACAAAATAGCAATATAATTGATATTAAATATACATTCAGTGCAAAATGTCTCTTACATTACTAAAATGTTTTCATTTTTAATAGGCATATATGCAGCTGAAAGCCAGTACATCCCAAAAAATTCAACATTACAATTTTAATATAACATTATAGTCATTACGGCTTTTAGAAAAAAAATATTTTGGGGGTGGGGGGTGGGGTAGTGCACTATATGCCCCTGTGGCACAGCCTAAGTTTTGCCATTTGTTTTCCTTACATTACTTTTATACTTTAAGTAGTTTTGAAACCAGTACTTTTGCACTTTACTTCAGTAAAAAGCTTAAGTTGACACTTCAACTTCTATAAATTTTTTTTTACTTTACTTCTACCTGAGTAATGAATGTCAATACTTTTGACACCTTTGGTGGTAAGTGTTCTGGTGGACTGGCTGCCATCGCATCATCCAGATGGATGCTGACTAATTGGTGCTGGTTGAGGTGACTCTAATATTTAGGTCTGTCCCAATTATCAAAGCAGTTTGAGTGTCTTGAGAAGCCAATTAATAAATAATAATAATGTTTTTGGGTGTGTCCCAAATAGCAAAACAGTTTGAGTGTCTAGAAAAGCCAATTATTAAAAATAATCTACTATTTGGGTATGTCCCAAATATCAAAGCAAAGGGAGTATCTAGACAAACCAGTTGTTAAAAAATAACCAAATATTTGGATGTGTCCTAAATATCAAAGCAGTTTAAGTGTCTAGAAAAGTCAATTATTAAAAACTAATTGAAATTTGGATCTGTGCAAATGACAAAGCAGTTTGAGTGTCTAGAAAGGCCAATTATTAAAAACGTATTAAATAGCTGGATCTGTCCCAAATGTCAAAGTAGTTTGAGTATCTAGAAAAGCAAGTTTTTAAGAACAACCTATTAATTGGGTTTGTTCCAAATATCAAAGCAAGTGGAGTATCTAGAAAAGCCAATTGTTTAAAAAATATTCAGGTTTGTCCCAAATATCAAAGCACCTTGAGTGTCTAGAAAAGCACTCTAGAAACATAACAGTAAGACATTTGCACTGAAGTGCGGCAGTAGAAATGACCAGCTCTTAGTTTCTATTCTTAGCAGCTTTTCAACCAACATATCGTTGCTGCCTGAACAAAAAACTCCTCATTTCCAGAAGGTAAAAGGTCAAATGGTAATAAATAATTTCAATGACCTATACCTTGCTCAAAGGCCTGGTCAAGTAATGGCATCCTTTTTTATGGTGTCCAGTCTTATAGAGGAGCAATTGAGCAGCAAAGGAAGGCCTTTTAAACCAGTGCAATGACCATCTCCATCTCTCCCCCTCTCCCTGCTGTCCCATATGGCGCCGCTGCTTTTTATTTGCCTGTTCACTTATTGATATATGAAGGATATTAAACATGACACCTGTGTCAAGCGGCTCCTCCCCATCCCCCTCTCAACTGGTGGTGTTTAACCAGCATTTAGCCTGCATTTACGCATTGCTCTGTTTTATCCCCCCCTCCCAACTGTGGTGGCAGGCGACAGCTGTGTTGCAGAGATTTCCTTGACTTCTCGGCCCACCCAGACAGAACAGTGTCTTTACATTAGCCCGGCTCGGCTCCTCCGGTTCTTATCAGTAATTACATTTGAGGCTTCCTTGTGTGGCATATGGAGGAAGCAGGGATAGGAAGAGTCAGGAAAGGAGCCCACAAATACAGAGCACCAATGCAAGAGTTTAATTTAATTGAACCTGTTGTCCAATTTCATAAATTGAATTAACTCATAGGTTTTAATGACAGCATCCTGGGATTGCTGCTTACATGAACTGTATTAATCTGGCTCTAATTTGGTCACATGATATGGACTACACATAACCACAGCTGTATTTTGATTAGAGCTGTGTATTGGCAAAAATGTGGCAATACAATACCCGTCATGATACAGCGGTTATTATTTAATGTTTTCAGATTGCCACCAACTGTATCATCATCACTGTATCATGTAAACTACTAGTTTGAAATTTATTCTGTGTTTGCAATACTCAAATTAATAAATTTTTATCAATTTTTTACACCCCATTTTTTTTGCAAAAAATAATGTGAAACAATGCACTTCAACATCGATTTAAACTTTATTTTTCATTCTAATTGTTATGGTGTTCAGATACACTTGCATTTTTGTTGTTAGAATTGTAAACAGGGTTCTGTAAAGAGCCAAACACAAGAGGTTCTCCATAAAGAAGTCATTGAAGTGGTTGGGTTGGAAGGGGCCACCAGACATTATATTTCAGTAAGATTTTATATTAAAAAAAATAATTAATTAATAAAAATGTCTAATAATAATAATAATAATAATAATAATAATAATATACATAAAAAAATTCAATATTTAATTCTTATTTATGAATTATGGTCACGCTGCCATAGTAAATAATAATTTGTTCTTAATGATTTGACAGTTTAAATTAAAGGTTAAATAAATCAACAACAACAACAATAATAATAATAATAATAATAATAATAATAATAATAATAATAATTATTATTATTATTATTATTATTATTATTATTATTATTATCCCATTAAGCTGAAATTGTTGCTTTTTTTTTTTTTTTTAAGAAATTTAACACAATTATAATGAAAGATAATTGTTACTAATGATGAATTGATTGAATACTAATTGATGAATCTTAAGGACTAAGTAAAGTTAACTCTAAACTGATGATGGTGTATCCAACAATAAAGGCAGCATGCAGCTTCTTTTATATATAAACAGAAAACATGGTAACCCATGGAAATCTCCAATTTAAACTGTTCATTCATTTCTCTATTGACAGAATAGACAAGTTAAAGGAAATAAAAGCAACTTCTGAGGGAATCATAAATACTTTATGTATATCCAGTTTAAGCACAGGACCCAACTTAACTAGATAAACCAGGTAAAAATGTGAAAAATGTTTTTCTATGTAAAATAATTTTTTCCTTGTGCAGAGGCCTTTTTTGGGTTCCGTGGATGCTCCGGATGGACAGCAGATCTACAGATGAATTTCTCACCTGTTCCTGTCAGCAGAAACACTTTATCACTCTATGCAATATCTTTCTCAGAGTTTGGCTATCACCGAGCTTCCTCCGATAGCAACATAAAACCTTAAATATTCAGAAAACAGGTGTCAAAAGTCTTGAACGAATATTATACCCTTTTTCATGCACAAATTCTTCTGCCAGATGTTTGTACTATCCAGACACAGTGTGAAAATATCCACATGAGTGGGGAATCCCCTCTCTGTGCACCCTCAGAGGTGTTGCTGCTATTGAGAATGACATCTCTTTCATTGCAGGTTCAGTTCTGTTCACCCTTCAGTGACTATTTAATTACATGATTCAGTATGGGAGAATGAAACGAGGCATGTTGCCATAGGGTTTACTTAGGCTCTGTGCCACACTCTCAGCTCATGCCCTGAGAAGTAGGTGCACACTGTCAATGTCGTCCATTCTGCCACCCTCTTGAAAGGCTCCCACAGAGAATGAGGCCTGGTTGGAAGAGTGCCCGCCCACATAATGCTGGGAGAGACCTTCGTCTACTCTGGAGGCCATCGGCTAGGGTTCATTTAAAGGAATAGAGTAAGTTAAAAAATGTGACAGTGCTAATGCTGTTACTATGAGTCAAAGCTAGGAGTCTTTCACCACAGTATTACACACATAGGAATTTGACCTCTGCCTTTATTCTGAACACAAACACAATAGGGAGCATGCCCGGAGAGATGCCTGGGCAGCGTGGCACCCAGGGAGCAGTTGGGAGTTATGTGCCTTGCTCAAGTGCACTTGTACTTCAGGGGATCAAACCAGCAACCTTTCAATCTCAAGCCCATTTCTCGACATGGTTGCCCACAGTTGGCATGAGCATGCAAATTAAACACACTAGAGTGAAAGTGAAAGTGCACAATCACTGACCAATGTGATTGCATACAGAGGAATCTGACCTACCAATTTAACCCATTTGTGAACACACTACGGAGCGGTGAGCACATGTGTTCAATGCAGTGGGCAGAACTATCCATAGTGCCTGGGGAGCAGATGGGAGTTAGTTGCCTTGCTCAAGGGCACTTCAGTCATGTCCTGCCTTGGTATCGATCTGGCAACCAGTGCTAACCACACTGATACAGGTCACTAAACAGGCACAGCTGCAAAGAGAGTCGAACATACTCTCATCAAGAAGCAATCATATCAAAGCAGGGGTTTCAAACTTCTGCCCTGGAGGGCCGGATTCCTGCCCAGTTTGGTGATCTTCCTAATCAAACACATCTGATTCAACTGAGCAGGTTTAACTGTAGTGTCAGAGCAGAATTATTACCAAACTGCTGGCCCTTGAGGACTGGAGTTTGACACCCCTGTATTACAGGCAACAGGTCCTGCCTAAGTTTTATTCACTAGGATGCTTGGTGTCAAACATTATTTTAAACATCGGCTCTTGCCCCTTAGCAGCCCTTAGGTCCCCCCTGACTATTCTCAGACTTTCCAACAGTGAATTCCACATCATTGAGAGGGATATGGCTAAGAGCTTTTGGCAGCAATCTCTGGTAAACTCACATAATGGGAGTTCTTCAGAAGCCTTTGGAACTCTAGTAGAGGTACAAGGCTACATGACCAATTAAAATGGCTTAGCTGCTAAGGATAACGATTTCTACAAGAGATGATGAGATCCTGCACTGGACCTCAATTCCTCTTTGGCATTTTCACTTTGAAATGAATATGCGAAAAATCCTTGTGGTGTAGGAACCGAGAAAAGCCTGGAGGTGTTTATATTTGGCAGCAAGTCAATAGCAGATCCTTCCTACTTTTTAGTACTTCTGAACATCTGCTTGTTTGTATTTGTTCTTCGGTGGGTGTAGTTCTCACCTTGCCTCAGTCTGAGCTACAGGCAAAAATGGCCTTGGGTGAAAATGTCAGCAAATCATCCACTCTCAGTTGCAGAACGCTTCGCCAGAAATGATTGGCACCATCTGCGAGAGTGAAAGCAAAGCAACCAAAGCATGCTAGTGTGAGAACAACATTCCACAAGCTGGATAAATCAAACATAGAGACAGATGAATGATAGACAGCCCTCGCAGAGTGAGCAAATGGGTGGAAAACACACCGAAAATGCTCCTGATCCATCCAGTGTGGAGTTTTCGCCTTCAAGGAGTCCACAGCAGGAGGAGGGGAAGTCCTTAGAGAGCGATTGCCCATGCACTCCATGAAGTGTGCGCTCACGGACCACACAGGCTGAGCTAAACTGCTTTTTCTACACTATAGTGGGTTTTCCATCCACCAAGTTTTTGTGAATTTTGAAAGCGTGAAAAGCCTAAATGGAAAAACATTCGCAAAAACACCCAAATATTGCAAAAACAGTTTTACACTAGAGCCAAAATGAATAATCGATGATGGAAAAAGTTTTTTTGAGTAAACTATGAAATACTGAGCTGCAAGTCTTATTATAATACAATGTACCATTTCATTAGTTTCATTCTCTTTTTTTTGCCAATTTTCTCCCTTCCCAATGTAGTAGTAGCCAATTAACTTGTCTCATCTGTTAGGACTCTCCCCATCACTTTTTCAATGTCCCTGACTCTTGAGTGTGATGTGGCCACCGCCTCTTTTTTAACTACTGCTTGATACACCGTCACTGGGGAGCCAATGTGCTCAGAGGAAAGCGCAGGATTCCCAGCTCTGAATGGACCAATCAGTAGACGCCTGAGCCAGGGGACATTGCAATGTGTGAGTGATAGGGAGAGAGAGCGCCATCTACCCTATCTATTGGGCGGCATGGTGGCTTAGTGGTTAGCACGTTCGCCTCTCAGCACTGAGGTCTTGGGTTTGAGTCCGCATCTGAGTGGAGTTTCCATGTTCTCCCCGTGTCTGCGTGGGTTTCCTCCGGGGTCTCCGGTTTCCTCCCACAGTCCAAAAACATGGAGATCAGGTGGATTGGATACTCTAAAATTACCCTGGTGTGTATGAATGAATGAATGTATGTATGTATGTATATATCTGGGTTGGCACTCTGTCCTGGGTGATCCCCTAGTGCTCGATGCAGTCCTCCAGGTGGACGGTCGCTTCCGGTTGAGAGTACACTGTGCGTGATTGGCTGCCACTTCTCACCGGTGTGTGTAAATGGAGTGTGTTGATTGTAAAGCGTCCTTGGGTGTCTAGAAAGGCGCTATATAAGTGTAATGTGTATGTATGTACCCGCCCAGAGAGAGCACTGCCAATTTTTGCTCTCTTGGGCTCCGGCTGTTGATGACAAACAGCATGACCGGGATTCAAACTCGCGATCCTCTGATCATAGTGTCAGCATCTTAGCCTGCTGAGCCACTCGGGGCCCATCATTAGTTTCATTCTTATTTCTTAACATACAGTGTATAAACGGCAGTGAAGTGTTGCTATGCTTACACCAAATGTTTTGCCCTTTAACCTATACTCCACACAGCTTATATAAAGAAATTGTGATTCTCTGCATCCACCAAAGCTTGATTGCACTATTAGTTTAGATTCTGTATTACTGGAGCCCATTTGTTAAAGAGTGTACGGAAAAAGCTGCTCACATTTTTAATCCAGAGACAGATAAACTAAAAAAAAATGAGTTTACAGCTTGCCTAGCATCTCTGAACTGAAAACCAAATGGCTAAGCTATTCTAAATGGCTGTAAAGTTTTGTTTTTTTAAGATGCCCCTTCATGAATGGTAGTTACATCATCTGAAGTTTCTTCCTAACTAGTGGATGGAAACACTTAATTCACATTTTTTCTATACAAAATGACAAAACATCTGGATGGAAACCCTATTTGAAGGTCTTCATACTACTACTTTTATTATACTGTAGTGTAATACTGGAATTAATACCTTAATTGTATCAATATCAAGAGAAACTGATCTTATATGAAGGTATCAAAGACAGACACAGCTTTGGAAGTGTTGCGCATTCTCCCAGTCTCTTTAGGAGCACACAAAATAAATGGTTTCCAGGCCCAGACAGGTGTCTACAATCAGCTAGTGCTTTCAGATAGTTGCATCGCGGGTCAGAAAGTGTAACAAAAGCCTCGGTCCACAGCTGGAGAGCACAGGCAGAACTGAAGAAAAGACAGATTTTCTGCTCAACCTGGCTACCAGGCCTGAGCCGACAGCCGTTTGTAATTTATGGGCCACAATATGTTTCCATTTCAGTTTAAATCAAATTAACCCTGAGCTATTTATAGCTAGTGCCGTGTACACACGCAAGCAACATGCATGTGGCGCCGAACACCTGAGACAAGACAGATGGAGTAACAAAGCAAAAGAGAGAGAAAGAGTGCTGCTGACTCAGCACGCAAGATTGGTGTTAAGAGCAAAACATGCTAAATTAGCCCACTTCAAAGCCTCAGAGCAGAAGTGATTTCATAAGCACTGTTACATGGCTAATACTCCAGTGGATGAGTCTGGAATTCAACAGTTTCAGAGCTCAGTGGTCTTAATCATTACGATCAAAGTCCAAACTCAGAGCTGACAAAATTATTGAACTTCTTCAACAGCCAAATTGCATTTGAACACTTGCATAAATATTTTCACTCTTAGCATTGTGCTGTTCTTATGGTCTTTGAAGCACATGTGCATTTCATCAAAACTCTTCACATCAGTTCATTTGGTAAAAATTATGTCTAACATGTTACAGCTTCTAACAAGAGGGCAAAGCCAAAGTGAAGCTACTTTAAAGCAATACTTACATTACTCTGCAGCACTAAAATGGTCAGCTAAGCTAGCTGGTTAGCTTAACGCTTGCTAACATCTCTTATTCCCTGTTAGCCACATTAGTTGAAGGCAAATGTTGCTTTATGGTAATATTTGGTGTAGTTTCCGATACTGAACATCCAAAAATGAAGGCTAGCTGGTTAGCATAATTCTTGCTAATTTCTCTTATTCCCTGTTAGCCACATTAGCAGTTGTTGAAGGCAAATGTTGCTTTGTGGTAATATGTGGTGTAGTTTCCGATACTGAACATCCAAAAATGAAGGCAAGCTGGTTAGCATAATTTTTGTTAATTTCTCTTGCTAAATACAGTTTTGTATTCATTATTAGTAAGTATTAATACATTACTTACAAATATGTATTAATATTTTATTATTACTAGTTACTATTAATAATATACTAATAACTAGTTACTAGTAATAATAAAATAACACTGATATTAATATTAACATTAATCATTAATAAAATATGAATGCATTATTAAATATGAGTAAACTGTTAAAAACATGAAGCATAAAATTTCTTCACTTCACTGAAACTTCACTCCAACTCATTGCCAACAGTTTTACATTATTTTTTTTCTAATGTGTGGTCAATAGACCTCATTTACATAAAATTATACCTAGAATGATATATACGTATTATATATATATAGATAGATATATAAGATCTGTTACTGCTTTCTGATTGGCTGTTTGTGGTGAATTCTGAGCGAAACAGCATAAAATGATTCACGAGTGTGTGGGAAGCGTGTTCTCCACTAAACTGAAGCAAAAAAATCAGTGAGGGCTGCATGAATCTTGCTCTATTTAAAAAGTATGCTCTTGACATTTGGCAGTGAACCAGATGGAGTGTCAGTGGGGACGGCCAATCACACATTAGTAACAAATGGCTGAGCCAATCAGTGAGCTTGTGGGCAGTCTAAAAGGCTAACAGTCTTCAGATTGAGCGGCCTGTGTTCCGCAGGGTCCTAGTGCTTGACCCGTCTTATACCAAAACTTGTAGTGGACCAAAACTGCCTTTTGAAAAAGTGCAGGGGACCCCAAAATAATTACGTAAATAATCGCATGCCGTATCGGTTCAATACAGAACACGACTTTTAGTTCACAAATAAGGAACAATTCCTTATTTTACAGGATGGGTTGCACTCCTACCCATCTGTGTCTTTCAAACTCATAAGTGGCATATGCAGAAATGACTGGTCCAGCGGGACAGTCAGTGGCACATATTGGTTGCTCTACAGGAGCTCCTCTGGACCACAGGACAGATGGACAGGAATTCTCCAGAAGGACTCTCCAGAAATGCCTATAATGTCTTGACAGTTATTTTCTTCCTCTTGTAAACCCCAAATCTTTGATGTGCACCAGTTCTCACGAACACAGTTCCACACCTTTGGGGGCTTGTTTAATATTCTTAAGTAGTAAGTAAACACTCGGCATAAGGAAGCTTTTCACTCGGCTTGAAAAAGCAAACGTTAATTCCAAATGGACAGAATGTATGAAAAAGATCCTTCATGAGGATCCTAACAGGCTCCCTATCCGCTTTCAAAAGGTCACCTTTGGCCCTCTCCAGCACACACACACATGTGATGCCTGTCTCTTTTCAGAGGGCAGTCTTGTGCAAGTCTCTGAGTTTATTATAACAAGTTCTGGAATTCAGTCTAATGAAGCCTTTAATGATCTATAAATAAGGTCAGCTGGAGCCAGGAGTCAGTGAAGAGAGACTTAAAAAAAGGAGGACTGTGGAAGAGATGATTGAGTACCACTGTTGACACTTTGGACTGTTGTTCTTCCAGCTCACATTCACATCAGAATGACACTCTGCATCAACTTGTGGTTTGGATTGTAAATATGCTCATTTGTGACATTTGATTGATTTGCATCTGTCATTCATGCAAAGAAAGTTATTTGAGAGGAAAAGATTTGTTTGCTTGGAAATGTTGCTATAAACAAACGGAGACAGGCAGAAAGGCAGATTTTTTCTGGACCTGGCAACCCTGTATAGGCTGATAAATCCAGTTACACACACACACACACACACACACACTCACATATATATATATATATATATATATATATATATACAAACCGGATTCCAAAAAGGTTGCGACACTAAACAAATTGTGAATAAAAACTGAATGCAATGATGTGGAGATGGCAAATGTCAATATTTTATTCGTAATAGAACATAGATGACAGATCAAAAGTGTAATCTGAGTAAATGTAACATTTTAAAGGAGAAATATGTTGATTCAAAATTTCACAGTGTCAACAGATCCCAAAAAAGTTGGGACAAGTAACAATAAGTGGCTGGAAAAAGGAAATTGAGCATATAACGAACAGCTGGAAGACCAATTAACACTAATTAGGTCAATTGACAACATGATTGGGTATAAAAAGAGTTTCTCAGAGTGTCAGTGTCTCTCTGAAGCCAAGATGGTAAGAGGATCACCAGTTTCATCATTGTTGCACAGAAAGATAGTGCAGCAATACCAGAATGGTGTTACCCAGCATAAAATAGCAAAGACTTTTAAGTTATCATCATCAACCATGCATAACATTATCAAAAGATTCAGAGAATCTGGAACAATCGCTGTGCGTAAGGGTCAATGCCGTAAAACTCTACT
>BRDA01003897.1:28962-44796 GCA_036984385.1 Crenuchus spilurus
AATGCCGTAACTGGGAATGCGTGTCGCTAACAAGGTCTAAGAGACTTAGAAAACTATTACAATACGTACCAACTACTACTATTGAATTTTCAGAAACGATAAAATACGACCCATTGTGGTAAGACCATAACGACGTGATAGAAAGACACGTTGTTACTACTTTGACCACTAGGAGAATGGTAGAACCGAAGTCTCTCTGTGACTGCGAGACTCTTTGAGAAAAATATGGGTTAGTACAACAGTTAACTGGATTAATCACAATTAACCAGAAGGTCGACAAGCAATATAGACTTTTAAGTTATCATCATCAACCATGCATAACATTATCAAAAGATTCAGAGAATCTGGAACAATCGCTGTGCGTAAGGGTCAATGCCGTAAACCTCTACTGGATGCTCGTGATCTCCGGGCCCTTAAATGTCACTGCACCTCAAACAGGAATGCCACTGTCAAGGAAATAACAGAATGGGCTCAGGAATACTTCCAGAAAGCATTGCCAGTGAACACAATCCACCATGCCATCCGCCGTTGTATATATATGAAATTCCCTATTCCTAGGATTCCTACAGGAAAGCTGAATCAGTCTTATGTGGATGGTAGATTTTATTTACATAGAATTTTGCATCAACATATTTGAATTAAGTGAACTTAATCAGTGTTTTAATCATGTTATTTCTTCATATTGACAGTAAAGTTAAAGTGATTGTTAAAATTGTTTGTGTTGGGCAGTGAGTCATGAGTGCTGTATGTGTCAGGTGGCACTTCATCCTACAAGCACGCAAGCAACACATAAAGAAAGAAAGAAACAGGAGACATGAAGAGAGAAATAGAGAGGGAAACGTGGAGAGAGGTAGAGAGAGAGAGACAGAGACAGAGACAGGGAGAGAAAGAGAAAGAGAGAGAGTGAAATGGAGAGAAAGAGATATTGAGAGAGAGTACAATGGAGAGAAAGGGAGAAATTGAGAGAAGAGTAAAACTGAGGGAAAGAGACATTGAGAGAGAGAGGGACAAGGCAAGAGAGAGAGAGACAAAAGAAAGAAAGTAACAAAGAGACAGAAACATGGAGAGAGAGAGAGAGAGAGAGAGACAGTGAGGTAGAGAGAGAGAGAGAGAAAGAGAGAGAGAGATGACAAAAATAAATGGAGAGAGAGAGAGAGAAATGAATGGAAAGAGATAAAGAGAGACAGAGAGAAACTGTGAGAAAGAGAGAGAGAGAAAAGGAGAGAGACAGAGTAATGGAGAGTGAGTGGGAGTAGCATAAAGACTGATTCCCACCACCTGTGCTCCGGAGCTGAGCACATTCTTTCTGTGTGACATGCGGCGCTCAGATAATTCCCACTATGCAAATGTTTTTTGTTAAAACGAAATTATTGTGGATGGTTCAGAGAAATGTGCTGGAGAATGAGCCTAAAAGAAGAAGAAGGGCAAGAAAATAGCAAGGGAGCAAAGTTTAAATGAGAAAAAGAAAAATGAATTATGGAGGTCTTTTGCATATCCACCTTTTCCCTGTTATGCGTGACCGTGGGCCTGGTAATTAAAGTCATGCACTGATGGGATTGGCTCTTTCTCTGCCACTGTGCTCCTGTGTTGTACTCTGTCATTTTGGCACTTTTGGAAGTGTTTGTGGGTATATGTGCATCTGCGTGCTGGGGGTAGAACAACTAGTGAGGCTAAAATTGATAAATGGATGGGGGGAGGGGCTTGGGGGTAAATAACAGGCCCTTGACTAATAGTGTTCGGCAGTCAGAGGGGGAAGAAAGTAACATTATAGACGTGAACCCTTTGAGAGAGTGTCTGGTCTCCTTTACTATCACTTGCTGTCTCAGTGTGTATCCCAGCTGTTGGGCTTCAGTCTGCAGACACTTGGCGGACAGTGACCTTGAGCTTTGACTGAGGTTTTTTTACATTAGAAGATTACCCTCAGGCAGGCTGAAATCGACCCTCTTCATTCTGTTAACCGGCACAAGGCTTGTTTAATCGTTCTTAACATGAGAATTATAGACCCACGATGGGCCGCAAATGCAACCAGTAAAATATGCTATTGCTACATGATTTAGAGCAGCGGTGCGCCTGACTGACAAGTGTAGTGTCTCTCTTTAACCAACAGAGACACATGCTGTGGTTTACTGGAATCTGAGTCAAGAAATGTCTGCTTGATTTGTAGATTTGTCTGTAATGTGACCTAGGCTGTCATGGTAGCATCAAACATAACAAACAGTCATTCCTTTATATGGAAATGCAACGTTTTTAAATGCAACAGGCAGTCAGACTGAGATTCGCCACTTTACCAAGGTGGGTTGACCATTAAAATTCCCAGTGGGCTGCTGTAGGTGTTGGATGATGGCTGCTAATATGACTGCTGAGAGAAAATGAAAGCATATTACCCAACCCACTGTGCCAATGTCTGCCATTGGGAAATCTGCCCATCCCCACTGAATTTTGCCAAAGAATCCCTCCCCAGATCAATGGAACCCAACCTCAGGCCAATGGGTCACAGAGGGGAACCTCCCCAAATCAACGGTTGCCAGTAGATGACTGCTAATATGGCTGCTGAGAGAAAATCAGTAAAACTACTAAAGAAAAGTATACTATCAATCCACTGTGCCAATGTCCACCATTGGGACATCTAACCACCAACACTGATCCCTGTGGGGCCCATCCTGAGACCAATGGTCCCAGAGGGAAAGCTGCACAAACCAACTGTTGCTGGTACTCCCCTTTCCACTGCCCATGACTGACTGTCGTTGGCTTGGATAGTAGGTTCAGTCTGGACAAAAAAGCATCTGTATGACAGAGTGTTGTTACAGAGTTCAAATCAGTTTAAAGTGTTTCAGATGAACAGTATCAAGAGATATTAAAGGGGGTTACAGAGGTAAAGTAAATGGCTTGGGGATTCACTCTAAACTAAGAAAGATTAGATTCTGCTTCTTTGTTTTTATTGATCGGAAATGATTTGTCTTTCAACGCAATAAATGTCAGATAGATGTGGAGCGCGACTTCAATAAAATCTCTCATTTTACAAACAGCATGTTTTCACCTACCTTTACTGTCCCTGTGAATCCAGCATCCTTTGGAGACGAGGACCGTAATAGACAACATGTGTTTTCCCGCATAAGTGTTTTTGACGTTTTTGTCATCCCTGACTTTCCACCTCATCTCTTGCACATGCCTCTGTCCATACAAAAGCAAAAAGGTCATTCCTAGGACAAGTTCCTTCAGAAAACTGTTGTTTTTGATGCTGATACCAGAAGGGGTTTCTGAATGTTCATAACTGTAAGCGAATCATTCTACTGATACTCGGAAAGCTGGGCTGGAAAGAACTGCATTAGCTAAAAAAATCACATGCTATCTTAAAATATAGGCATAGCCCACTTTGCAAAATTGGCTCTTTTAGAAGACTGTGGTCTCACTGTATCTCTAGCTCAATCCAGTCCTTGCTGAGTAGAGGTACGAATCTGTAAAGATGCTCGGAGATTTATGGCCCCGAGACGAGTACACAGTGCAGTGGGAGCTGCGGCCACCGCTGAAACACAGATTTACGGCCTCAATGACATAGCTGATTACTTTCGGACACTGAGGAGAATTGGACACAGGCTTTTTCCCCCTGCCTGTTCACCTTTTTACAGCAGTGCTGGACCATAGATGAGTGGCCTTGTCCGTTCCCACATGGAAGAATGGTGTCTAGACCTAAACATGGGTCCCTGAGCCGTGCTGTGCTACAGTAAAGTGATGGACACCAACAGGCCAACTAAGACAAGTTCAAGTTCATAAATAACACAGGCAGGCTGATGGGAAAGCCACACATAGGAGCTGGTGAATCTCTGCAGAGGAGAAATATAGAGACATTGCCGTGACCCCTGAAATGCCGAGAGGCCTGCGGAAGCCTCTCCACTTCTTCCCTCTCCTTATGACAAATTTGTGAGCTGTTCTGCTCCTACTATTGCGGCCAAGCCGTGGACAACAAAAGTTCAGCCAAACCCAATGCACCATGAACACAAGCTCTCAGATCCATCTGACCTCACGCTGCAATTTGGGGATGGATTTTCACCATGGGGCATGTTTCACAGCATCTAGAGTTGCCGACTTTTACTTGGACTCACAACAAACATGATACTTGCCCATGCCTTTCCCAACGGCAACTAAGGGCCTCAGGCATTAACCAAGTAAATCAAGTGAAATGAAAGAAAGCACTGCCCAAAACTGTCAGTCAATAAATCAGAGAAATGCAGCAAAACAAGCAAATGTGGGCTGAAGAAAGCGGGTCGTTTTTCTTAAAAGTGGGATTTCTGGAGATACTTTCAATTTCGTGCCGAAAGCAGAAACCATGCTAAAGGCATTTACATAATAGGGAAGGAAGAATTGTTTGATGATGGTGATGGGCCTCAAAATATGCCTGTGCTCCACCCAAGCAGTCTGCCTGTCTGTCTGCCACTCGTCCTCGAAAGAATGCATAGGGTCTTATATACGTTTGACACAAAGCACATCTCAGTGACATAAACCAGATGGACACTCCAGTAGGACTCCACATTGTGGTTTTTCACACACCACATGGCCGCTCAGCCACTCCACCCAGAGCCTGCTTCCTGGCAACCGGGAGGCAACTCATTCCCATTTGTCTTCTCACAACTTGGATGGGTCTTTTGGAGAAAGGGGGTAGCTTAGCGAGATTGATGATCCATGGCCAATTACTGGTTTAGCCTCCAAGTCTCACAAAGAAAACGGTACATTTAGACGTAAACATACTGTAGGCAGCCTTGAAGGCAGGGAATACCTGTGGGGCAGTGCTTTCACTGACAATCATCCTCAAGCTGTCTGCAGTGTCATGTACCTCCTGTATCTTTTGAGGTTACATATTTAACCAGTCCAAATTCTTTGAGGCAAAAGCAGGCAGGGTGTTTTTCACCAAGGCTCTAAAGATGAGACCCCTAGACAATCCCTTTAACTAATTCCATTCAGTTGGCTGAGCCTGGTATTCCGGGATGGTGCCATCCGGGTGAGAAGGGAGGGGCTTTGGGCACTCCAGTCGTTGAGGAGCAATAGGGCGCCAGCCTGCAGCTTGTTAGCCAAACTTTGACAACGAAGATATTGCCCTTGAAAATCAATTACAAACAAAGGAATGTCATCACCGCATCTGTTCCTTCTTGCCAGTTTGTGGCACTGTTTGCCTTTGGTATGCTTATTCTCCCCCCTTTCTGCAAGCTGCTGGAGTTCAAATGACCATCCCTTCTAGGATTAATGCGCCCGTTGAAACTCACAAGACACGGCACGTAAATCAGCAGGGGTGATGACAAGTCGTGGTATCATTGCACGATGCATATGGTCAGTTCATAGCAGCAGTTGTGTGTTTTTCATTGCAACTGCTTAGCGCAGTCCCCCCCTGGGCTGGACAATAATAAAAAATGACATTGCCTTGCTTTAAGAGGGACATGCAGGAGGTTGCAGGGAAAAAGGTTCACACTTAGCAGTGTCTATTAATGGCACTTCAAGCTTCAGCTTGCACAACCTGAGGCCCAGAGTAACTCTCAATTGTTTCAGTATGTCACCTTTACACCACTGAGTGCCAAAGTCTGCTGTTTACATTAACAAGTAAGAGCGAATTCCCCGCTGGCCGAGCTCTGCCGTGAGACCATTTTTTTAGTGCGCTGCACTAATTTCACAGTGACCTAGACAACTGTTGAGAGCTTAAGCATACACTCGGACATCAGTCTTACTAACGAGCACTTTTCCTATTTGGACAGGTATTTGTTTTTTCACCTTTAATCAAGGTGCAGCTCATTTTGAACATTTCAAACAAAACAAAACAAATAAGATCAGAATGATTCCATGTTTATGAATAATTATTCATTTCATATATTAACTGTATACACCAATCAGCCATAATATTAAAACTACCCCCTTGTATCAGCTCCCCTGACTGTAGTTCTACAATTACAGACTGTAGTCCATCTGTTTCTCTGTATACTTTGTTAGCCTCCTTTCATCTGTTCTTCAAAGAACAGGACCCCCACAGAGCAGCTATTATTTGGGTGGTGGATCATTCTCAGCATTACTATGACACTGATGTGGTGGTGGTGTGCTAGTGTGTGCTGCAGTAGTGCATCACACAGCAAATATGCTGGACGCTTTAAACAGTCTCGAATGTGTTATCACTGTTCCATTTATACTACTCAAAAGTTTGGGGACACCAAGCTGACAAGTCCGTGCTTACATTCTTCAATTCCATTACTTAAGAATAGTTTTTTTTATGGTTAGAAATGAAAATTGGTGGAAATTACCCAAACCCTGGGATGTTTTACAAATGTTTGAGCATCAACAAGACACTTGAATGACAATGAAACTTTTTCAAGCCAAGTATTTCAACATATGTTTGATATTAATCTTTGTCAAAACGTTTGCACTATTATTTATATAGCTAATTGTAACTAACAGTAAAACTCCAACATACACATTACATCATAATACATCCTTTGTGAACTGATATCATCCTGTACATCAGCTTTCAATCAGAAACCGTCAGTAGTGGTGTAACATACTAGCCCTCAGCTGCCTCCCTCTAACAAAAAGGATGTTTACAGTTTTTTCAAGATGCCCTGGCATGAAAGAGCAGTTTGATCAGACCACCACAGTGGATGTACTCTATGTGTGCGTGCTCTTTGCCGTATGTTTAGCAGAACGTCCCTGTGCATGGCCATTGTTCTACACTCTTGCGTTACACAATGCATCCATCTGCTGCTCAGGTTGCGACCATGCTGACACCCTTTTTGCAGGATGTGGAGGCATGTCTCAGTTTATGACCTCTGCTCATCTTTAGTCTTATTGCGCTGAAGCATCTCATTCAATTATCCAAGTTCTTCATCAGACAATAGAGCCTATTGCAGCCCACTTGACTGAGCTGAGGACAGGCCCTAAGTTAGGAACAGAGGGATGCTGCATTCTTTGCCAGTGTCCCTGGTAACTAAGTGGCTGTTTAAAAGACCTATGCAGGGCATCTGGGGTATTAATGGTGCTGTTTTGCAGCCATATTCTTTAGGCCACTGTAAGATCTGGGCCTAGTTTCCCAGTGTTGCTAATCAGAACACCTTTAGTCAGAGATCATTTGCCAGACATTGAGGTTGATGATGAATACTAAAATATAGTGGAATTTAAGAATGAGTTTCATCTGTGGTGGGATAAAAGGTCCACTTCACCTAAAGTCATCCTCATTTCATTTGTATAGCCTGTCATGCAGAAGCCCAGGGTTTATTTCCCCAATTGGGAGGTAGTGTATTTTGGGGTAACCACTGTGGCCTGATGATTAGGGACCTGGTCTTAAGACCAGAAGGTCGTCGATTCAGTTCCCTGGCAGGACGGGACCGAAATCCTCTTGAGCAAATCACCTAATCCTGAACTACTCCTGGGGTGCCGAGGACAGATACTACTAACCCCTTTGGAAACTGCCCCCTATTGTGTTCATTAGTGTGTTTTTGACTGCATATATGGATTAAATGTGGAGGTCAGCCTCCTCTGTGCAAGCAAATTGGTCAATGATTGTGCGCTTTCACTTTGACATGGACTCTAATTACACTAAATGATATGTCTATGTGCTCAGTGGTGATCTTATCATTACCTCTACAGCTGTGTGAAGAAGACACTGTACCATTTACTGTCAAATCAAGTGGGAATATTCTGATAATATTGTCATATGACTTTCCCATGCTTCTTCTACAAATGTGTTTTATTGTAGCAACTTTAGCAACCTAGACAAAACCTGGGTGACTACACAAGTCTCATAAGCCAGACCTCTGCCATTATCAAAGAGCCTGCTGTGTTTCATAGCTTAGCATATCTAAAAACTACCTACTTTAACTTAGATGTAACAAAACCAATCACAAATCATTGTTTTTCTTAACGGTGCTACAGCAAAAACACACCCACAGGAAACAATGATATCTCAATAATGTCTTAAAGAATATATTTTGAATTTTTTAAACATTGTTAACTTTTTAAAAACTTTTTGTGTAAACACTGCAGTTGACAAACATGCATAAATGCACAGCTTGTCTATTCCCTGTATAGAAGTACTGCCAATGGAACATGACTAAACATTGGCACCCCATCTAATGCCAGGCTTGGATTAGAGGGGTATAAAGACCCCCAGCATTGGAGCAGTGGAACTGTGTTCTCTATAAAGTTGGTGCTCCCTCCAATACTTTTGGGACAACTTGGGGAAGCAGTGTGGTGGTGATCATCCAACATCCTGACCTCACTAATGCTTTTGTGGATTAATGCAATCAAATCCTCACAGCAGAGATTTCCCTGGACAGTAGAGACAGTTACTCAAACAAAAGCAGGTCAAACATTTTTAATACCCTTGATTTGGGCAAAGACAGAGCAGGTGTCCCAACACTTTTGTTAAAATACATAGTTGAGCATACGTAATACACACATCCTTCCAGTAAGATTTCAGCAGTCTAAGAATTCACAGCAACACAATAACACCTCTATTATTGCTGAGAGAGGTCAACCGGGTCAGAAACAGAATCAAATCTCAGTTTTGAGATTGTAATGGCATGTTATAGTGTAGAAGCCTGTGGGCTGAGGCTGTTATTGCCCACCGCTGTGCACTGTTGACATTTATCAGGCCTGCATCTGGATGGGAGGGGGAGATTACAATGTGTAATCTGCCAAGAGAGGAGGGGTGGGCAGGAAGCCACTGTAATGAATGAGATGAATCAGGGAAATGGGATGTCCGGGCCGCTGAGCTTTTTACACTGGAGGAAACCATCCAAGATCATAAAGGACTTACCCAACATATTCACTAAAAGTAAACATGCTGCCCGTATACATCAGACACACAACAAAAAGGACAATGTGTCAACAATGTAAGCTATATACCATACATTAAACTTTAGAAATCACAACCACTTATACATTTGATTTGCTATTACAATATAATGACTAGGGTAATGTATAGAACCTATATGATATGTACACAATAGTGATAAAAGTATTGGGACACCTGCTCATTCGTTACTTCTTCTGAAAACAAGGGTATAAAATAGTTTCTGGAGTAACTGTCTCTACTGTCCAAAAAAGCCTTTCTACTAGGTTTTGGCACATTGCTGTGAGGATTTGATTGTATTCAGGAAAAAGAAGTGAGTATGTTGTATGATCACCTCTCCACACCACATCATCCCCAATAGTGCTGGATCAGCATATAACAGAACTTCTGCCATAAAAACTTGAGAGAGAATATTAGCAGAGAGGTTAATTATTAGGGTCTTTGGTGTAGGCCCCAACTGCAGCCCAGGTCTGCAGCATTCGGTCTAGAGCAGCCACTGCTGGACAGATGGGTGGCAGAGGCAAAGCTACCCCCCAGGCAACAGGACCGGGACCAACCTAGTGGTGGTGTGGCAGAAGGATGATGGCGACACGTCAGTGTCTGCGGAGGTGAATTGCTTCTCTTTAAAGTTGAGTAGTAGCTTGTGATTGGCCAGGAAGCTGAATGATTGGGTGAAGAAGTACTGGCTTAAGTAAACACTGATGAGCGCTGATGAGAACTTACACTTCTGCTTTCAAACATACTGGGCTAAATTGACCCAGCATTTCTGGACACAAAGAACTGAAAAGCTGGATCATAAGACCTGCCTAAACATAGGATTGCTTTGACTTAGCACTGGGTTGTTTTACACTCTTTTCTTAGCTTTCCTTTCTTTGTTTTAACATTTTGTGTACTTTTTTATTAGTGAAAAGAAACATTATAACTCACTAAGCAAACATTGGCTACACATTATCATGTTTATGATTACGGTTATATTTACAGTCCTGCAAATTGTCTTCAAATCGAAATAATCCGTACGGTCATATAAGAATATTATGACCACTCTGGTTTGGAATTAACTCAAGCTGCGATGTTACAGATGCCATGTGACCAGGTTTACTGCATGTATAAATAGCTTAGCACACCAGTCAGGTGTAGTAGAGTGTAAAACCATCATCATGGGCAAAGAACATGATATGACTGATGTCCAACAGGGCATGATAACAGGGTACCGGGCAAAAGCCGATAGAATCTCAAAAACTGCAAACTTGTTCTAGAGCTGCTGTACTGATGATGTACTGAGAATGGACTTCTCGTACATTGAGGCCCTCCCAACGACATAACAATGGTGCCCCATGGACCATTGATGCCAGAAGGGAACGACGACCACAGTGAGTGGTACAAGCAATCAACACACTACAGTGAACCAATTAACTCTATAATGAACACATGAGGAAAGAGAAAAGATCAGAGATCACCATTGAGCAAACACTTTAAGCCATTGACTTCCCACTAATAGGTAGATGGTCATAATATTTTTTATATGACTGTGCATTATCCACAGTTACAGGTGAGATATCCCAGTGCAAAATTGGAAAATAAGGCATTTAACCTCAGTAGAGAGAATCTCAAGATTTATATCATCATTGTATAGTACTTGCACAATACTGTGACTGTGATTTCTGACAAAAGGGAAATATCAAGACATATATCAAGATCAAGACCAAGAAATCTATTGTCTATGAGAAACATATTATGTAACTTTTCTCATCCTATGCTAAATTTACACCTATATCTAAGCCTTTACTGATTGAGCTGGTTTATCTAATCCCACATACTCCTAATGTTACATATCAGTGTGGTCAGAGTCGACCAAAGTAACAAAGTCAAAGCTGTGCTAAAGGAGAGTAATCAGAGAGCAGCCTATTGGCAGTCGTGGCCACCAGCATGATCACACACATAAATAACTGGCCACGCGGTGGGACCACACAGAGGACAGACAAGGGCAGCAAGGCAAAGGGCCAGACATTGAATTAGATGCCAATTTAGAGTTAAACGAATCCCGTCCACAACATAGATTTATTGGCAAGCGACAGGGGTTGTCTGGTGGCCCAGATTTCAGATAACTGCATGATAGGACAATATAATATAGCAGCAGATATTGAGCAAAATAAGGAAAATGAAATAGTTACACAATCTCAGCGTTTGTCTCCTGGATGTCTAATCTGAACTGTCTTCAGGCTGTTCTCTGAGCTTATTAAGATATTTCAAAATTCTTCACAGAACCAATTTACTCAGTGTGGTCTGAAACCTAAGCAACCACAGCAACAACCTGTGATACCATAGCAACCATTTATCACCACCACAGTAACCAATTAGCAACAACATAGCAACGACTAAGGATACCATACCAACCACTAAGGAACCACCTTTTTACAAAGAGTGGTTCTCTGAAGAATTTAAATGATTTATTATTTCATCACGCTTTGAAGAGCCATTTTATCCAGCATGGTTTCAAACCTCTTTAGATACTTTAGCCATTTGTAAACTTTTGAGTTCTTCAAGAAACTTAGCTAATTTTTGGTTTGAAGCCTACTACTAATCTATAATTAAATTGTACAACAATGTACAACAAGAAACATAAAATGCTTTATTTTGATGGTCCACCACAGACATTTTGTAGATATGGTAATTAAGCCTAACATTTACTCTAACCCAAACCAAACCTAAACATAAATCCAAAACCTAAGTCTAAGCTTAAATTACTCTAACCTTAACCTAAAGCTAATATCATTAGCCCAACACTCACTTTAACCATAACCAAACCTAAACATAATCATAAGGCTAGAGGAGATAGTTACACACCAGTAGATTATAGTGGTTGGTATAGTGTAGTGGACAACAACACTACTTTCCATAAATAAAACAGGGTGCCCCCTCACATCTGATTGTCATCCCATTGATTGAAAACACCTGACTCTACTTTCACATTCAAATTAACTGCTAATCCTAGATAAACATAAATAAACATATTTTTGCCACTATGTCATATTGGATAATTTTCCTCAATAATTAAATGACCAAATGTAATATTTTTTCTCTCATTTGTTTAACTGTTAAAATGTTTTAGGCCATATTTATGCAGAAATATAGAAAGTTCGAAAGGCTTCACAAACTTTCAAGCACCACTATAAAACCATAGAAGTCAAATAGGGTGTACAGAGATATTTGCAAGCTAAGTACAATAATAAGACAGCAGGTAGGCAGCTCTATTTAAATACATATAGAAGATAAATGTATGACATTTACATAAGAGCAGCACTGCTGTTAACATTGCACTCAATGGTATGATGTTTTTTAGTTCACCGTCAGTATAAAATAACAAGTACGACGACAACAATATTTACAATTAATTTCTTTGGCCTCGTTAGATACACAACTACAGCTCACATCAACCACGTGACAAACTGTGCTGTGACTCCTCTTCTCGCGATACTGGAAACGTTCGTGTTCTCGGAGGTCAGAATGGCGGCGCGCAGGCTGTGAAGGAGACAGAGCTGTGCCGGCTCACCAGCTTCAAGAACATGTTTAAAACGTCATGTAGCAGAGTGGCAGGTATGTAAATACTTGTCAGTCTGGTGATACATATAAATACATCAACAATAGTGCGTCTTTTAGTGTCCACAGTATTTTAACTGGACCATTATTATGTTGTGAGCCTGTTAGCTTAGCATCAGAGACATTTCAGCATCGCTGAAATTCTGACCTTATTGAGGGCAGCAGTAACTCCAGTATTCAGTACCAACAGTAGTTTGTGTTCTGCTTAGGTTTATGTGCTCTGTGCTTTTATAACAGATATTTATTTCACTGAATTGAGGTGTTGTGGCGCCTTCTGGACATCACAGCTGCAGTGTGAACTTTAGATTATATTCAGTTTATAACAGTCTAATACATTTCTGCTGAGATTTTCTCTGTAATGACACTGACATGCATTTAGTCACTGCTTGACCGAGGTTAACCAGCACCTGTACTGAGCATGCGCGTCACTGTTTGTGTTTTGCTGCTCTGCGTCTTTGGATATTTACTTTTGCACAGTGTATTATTATTTGGTCTCCCAGTGGCTCTCAGTACAGAAGCAGACATTGTAACTAGTCAGTGATGTAAACATACACATGTAAATAAATATTTAATGGATTTCTGAGCAGTCAGAAAACTATATGACTCTAATGTAGACTCTAATGTTCATGTAGCAGCTACAAGGGCAACAGGGTTAGTTTTCATTGTAATAGTAGTGGTATTAATGGTCAAACTTCCTGAATAGTGCCAGTGTGTTTTTTCTCTTCAGATGCTCAATAGGGTTGCTGTAACATAGCATTGAAACCACAGTTTACAAACAACCTTTATGTTAGATTGAGGTATTTACATACTTTCAACACCTTGGGTTTTTGAAAACATTAGCAAGACTCTATAAATCACTAGCCGACATTTTTTAAGACCTTGAGACTAATTGGTGCACTGAACCTGTGCAGCTTGGGTACAAAACACTGTCATAAGTAAGCTTGAGTCCTGTATGTTATGATGTCTGTATTGTGTTGTGCTGTTAATTGAACAGGCTCATTGCCAAATTTCATTTTATTTCTTTAGTTTTTGTACCAGCCTATGCAAATATCATTAATGGATCATAAAGATCTATGTGAAGCTGACTGATTTTGTTGACTTTTGACAGAAATCTGTACTGTAGTACCATATTAGTAATTTGTCATTCTCAGATGTTTTATGTTATATTTTTGGAGTTGTTTATGATTTTCTGTTTTCTGTACAGGTCTATTTGGTGCCAGTGTGAATCAGAAACTCTTAGTAAATGCACCCAGAAGTCACGTGAGAGTAAGAAGTCTTGTCCAGCTTTGCAGGAATGACTCGGCACAGTGGATCACATTTCAGCATCTGAGATTCCTGAAGCGACAGGTAAGTGTCAATACTTGAATTGCAACCCTAGAAGCATTTTAGGTAATAGAAATCAGTATTAACCTTATGATGGAGTTTGTATACAAATGTTGAGCACTCGCTATACATCATCTTCACCTGTCTCTTTTCTTTCAGTATGTGACAAAGAACAGAGGTGTTTTAAGCCAGAGGGCCAGACCTAAGCAGGAACCTCTGACAACCGTTCTGGATGATAGAGATGACATCCACATCCAGCAGGCACCCGCTATTAAGCCAGAGTCCACTATGGTGGTCCCTAGCAGTAAGGCTGCCAGCCTACAAGATGAACCAGAGGCAGTCAGACAGGCCCGTCTGGAGGCCCGGCAATGGAAGGAATTGAGGGTGGAGTATGCAGATTTACCAGGAGTCTATGCTCGGCTTTCCAAAATCAAACTAACAGGTATGATGGGCTTTAATGCAGACAGTGCAGCAATGAAAAGAGTCATCATGATCTCAGCTAGATTAGATTGCTGTGGTGAATTACCTATTGCATACAATGATGTGAGTGGTGTTACCACATAATGCTTCATGTTTAAAGCAGTGCCCAATCAATGTGTAATTTTGTGGTTGCTTAAAATTCTAATTGCATTGCAGTAAAATGTAAGTCTTTAGTTTTATATGTATATCTTAAATTGATTTTTAGTTTGAGTGCTCTGTTGCTATGTTTCTATATGTTGAATTAAAAGCACACACAATAAGTCTTAAATAATATAAAGATTGTTTTACTGTGGTAATTTTTCATAAGACAAGTCAACATCATTCAATATTATCAGCCTGGCACAAGTTTGAACCTTACAGTACAGCTAGTCAGCTATATGATACAGCAGGATAACATGGCAGATTGGTATTTTTAAATACCCTTCTCTATCTCCCTTTGGGGGAGGGGAGCCATTTCTTTGGGTGATTATTGAATGGAGGTGGCTGCACATTATACACTGCATAACTAAATTATGAACATATTTGCTTTTTCATGATATTAACATTTTTGGAAATTTACTTGTACTATAACATTTTTATACTATAAAATATGCTATAAAACATTTTTGTACTGTAAATTTTTGTAAATTGTAGTTTTTATTATGTTTTCCTTTTACATTGAAAAAATAAATTTAAATCACTTGCATTTTTGCAATAATTTTATTTGTATTATTTCTCACATCTCTCTAGCACTTGTAGTTACAACAGCAGCAGCAGGATATGCCATGGCTCCAGTGCCTTTTGACCTTACCACCTTTGTGCTGGCTTCAGTTGGAACAGGCCTCTCCTCATGTATGGCAAACTCCATTAATCAGGTAAGTTCCCTTAAGTTCGTACATAGTTTTGTTCCTCATAAGCCCAGCCCTCTGTTGGTCTTCACTTTGCTATAACAATAAACAAAATGATATGACATGGCAGGTAACAGCAGACCATTTTGAAGTGCTTAGGTACGTCACTGTGTGTGAGTGCTGGTGTGTGATTTAATTTGTTATAGTGCATCATATATGCTCAAATTTTACCATTATGATTGTTCTTATTGTTATTATTTTGGTGCAATTTCAGATTAGTTTTTAATAAAGCACGTTTAAAAGGTGGCCATATTTTACATCCATTGCAAGTAAAGTGACCTTATTTTGAACCTTTTTTATTTAAAGTTTGATCAGTATGGGTTATATACAGTCATGGCCGAAAGTGTTGGCACCCCTGAAGTATTTCTCCCAGAAAATTATTGAAATTACTCATGTTTTATTATACACGTTTATTTCCTTTGTGTGTATTGGAACAACACAAAAAACAGAGGACAAAAAGGCAAATTTGACATAATTTCACAGAAAACTCCAAAAATGGGCTGGACAAAATTATTGGCACCTTTTCAAAATTGAGGGTAAATAATTTTGTTTCAAGCATGTGATGCTCATTCAAACTCACCTGTGATAAGTAACAGGTGTGGTCAATTTAAAAATCACACCTGAAAGCAGATGTGTGCCACACTAAGCATGGAGAACAGAAAGAGGAGTAGAGAACTGTCTGAGGACTTGAGAACCAAAATTGTGGAAAAATATCAACAATCTCAA
>BRDA01003897.1:44896-69896 GCA_036984385.1 Crenuchus spilurus
TAAGATGTAAAGGGCTTTTCTGAAAAGCATAGCCCTAAATACAGTGTGCATGTATGAAAATATGTGTCTGGTATGAGAGAGATCTGCATGAGAAGTCCCGGGAAGGTGTTTCAGAAGAGCTGTTAGTGCTGAAAGATCTCTGCCGCCCCGTCAAAGCAGGTAAAGTTCTGGGTGTCGCACCGCTGACGTCTTCTCAAGGCTTTGAAATGGATCAACACATGATGTAGTGCTCGGGCTCACCCTGAGTTTCACTCTTTCAACGCTGCTGTATCCGGCCAAGCCAGGCCTCGAGGCATTGGGTCAAAGCGAATTCAAATGAAGGGTACAGTTGGAAAGGTTGTTCCTGTTTGAACCGTAGCCAGCGCCTCAGGGAATGGATTGAAAAGCGCCGTTTGTTAGACTTGCAAAGCTTGTGGTATGACACTAAGACTAAATGGCTTCTATTTAGCTAATTAATTTGGCAGAGAGAAGGAAGTACATGAAAGTAATGCAGATCATTTGGAGTTCACGTTTGTCCACTTTGATTTTCCTTTCTCAAACTCATATTAGCATTGCGGCATTGGAATGATTGTTAGAATTTGGCAGCCATGTTTTTTTTCTTTTATATTATAGAAGTTTACTAGAGAGCACTCTAAGCAGCTGTTTTGTTTATCAACGATTTGCAAACTCTGCACTAAAACCACCTGTGCTGGATGATGAATGTAACTGTAAGCATGAATCCATTCCGAAGTCTGAAAAACATTTCCCAAATATGGAATAGGGATGTTCGTGTGTACGTAAGTACTCTGTTAACCATTTGTGGTGCCTGTATTCAGAGACTGGTATATCTAGTCTAGTGTTTATTATGGGAAAGTTGAGAACATGCGGTGCCACATGGGAAAAATATATACTTTTGAAAAAGTGAATTCTTCATAATTTAATTCAACATGATATACTGTTATGTTTTATATTCTTTACATGTAAAGTAACATTTCAATCTTTTTCAGTTTATTGTTGATTTGTAGGTCATGAAAATCAGAAATCCACAATCTCAGATTATTTTATTTTGAGTAAATTCCTATTCAAATAATATCAACATCAAAACAAAAAGGCTTGAAATGTTTAATTTTATGTGTTATAAATATAAAACATGACAGCTTATCTTTTTGAAGTGGTGGTTTTGCTTAGATTTTTTGAATACGTTTGTTTATTTTCAACTTTAAAACATGAATGCCTAAATGTGCCACCATAGACACAATCTTGGCATGATTGGTAGCACCATACCATAGATTGGTAGCACTATCATGCCAAGCATGCATTGTATAGGACATGACTGAGATGGTGAAGCAACCTCAATGATAATAGACCTCTGAATATCTCTTTAATGTCTCTGAGAAACTAACATGTTGGCATATTGCCCTTATAGGACAAAATTCTCTGTCGAAGGGGACTCATTACTGTCCAGAGTTCCATGGGTTTGCTGTTTTGGCTGAAATCTGATAAAAACCATCTTTTCCATCCCCTAAACAGTAACGGTTCTGCATTCAGTTTTCCCATTTTCTCATCATTCCCAGACATCTTGCAGATGTTCAAAGACCAGAATAATTTTGATTGCACTTACCTCGTAGGGCAGTAAGAGTCCATTAATCTATATCGGTATGTCGACCAAGCGAATGAATGATCTCAATGCAGCACATAAATAACCATGTTTTTCCAACATTATCCATAAGATTCCACTTCATGCTCCTGTGCACATTTGTATTCTGCATGTGACTGTTTATTAATGAAATTGTACTTTGTATTTGAGAATTTATAGGAATTTAACACTTGGAATGTCATTTATGGCTTGATTTATTACATAATCATTTGGTCTTGATTTATTTATTTATTTTTGGATAATTGCAGTTATTTTTTGCATGTGCAGTCCTTCATAGTCACGTTTTTAAATGTATTTGTTTTTTATTTTATTTTGAGGTTAATATATGAAAAAACAAAAACACAATTAACTCATACATGATTATCTTATGACAACATTCAGACTGTTGGTGTCAGTAAAGCTTTACAGGTAGTGAATGTTTTTTTGGGTCAGTTTAGAGCTACTTAATATGGTCTCAGAACCACAGAATATAGGACCGCTGTTTAGTTAATTAATTAGTTAATTAATTCATTGCAAGCTAAAATTGTATAATTGTGACTGCCCTGATTTTATTGTCTTTTCATATCGATCACGGACCACAGTTATGAATCAAATTGAATCAAAATTTTGAGGTATTGTAAATACAGTGAAACCTCTGTTATCATTTGCCCTGGTTATCGTACAATTTGGTCATCATTTTGTCAGCATGCTCACATAACTCACTGCTAATTTTGCGAAAATAAAGGATCCATCCCTGTTATTTCTCTGGCTTTGTTTTCTCATCGTTTCTCTGGCTTTTTCTCGTTTCTCTGGCTTTGTTCTCTCGCCGTTTCTCATTGATAACGATCAAAACAAACTAAAACACGTCCCACTAAAGCAATGATATGCAGCATTACTGCCTGAAAACGGATGCGAAAACAAATGGTGACCAAGAATCCCATGAACAGGTGTACAAAACAAAGGCTGCGGCTAGACCACACCAGCACTCTCTAAAACGGACCGCAAACCCATAAGAGTGATGTTAAATGTTCATTTATTTATTTCATTAGTCTTTTGTATTTATTTCTCATTGTGTTCTGTGTATAAAACTATAGTTATTCTATATAAAAAAATTTTTTGTTAGCATTTTGGATTGTCTGGAACGGATCAATTGGATTTACATTATTTTTCATTGGAAATACTGCTTCAGTTTCCATTCATGTTGGTTATCGGGTACTTTTGAACAGATTAATGACTAAAATCTAGGTTCCACTGTACTACAAATACCCAATATGGAAGACAATGGCTGAGGTCTTGAATGTGTTCTTTCTTTCATCATTTCTCTGTGTTCTTTCACCGCTTTGAGTGAAAAAATGTAGACATAATCAGACTTAAACAACGTTGGCAAACCTAAGAGTGGTAGATGCACTATTCTCTTAGGGTATGTACACTATTTCAAAATTTGGAGGGGGGTCTTTACTGGACACTCCAGAAGAGAAGCAGGATAAATGGACCTGCTGTTAGTGTTTGATGTCTCTTCTTTGAAGTCCAGACTGAACTAGTACAGTGAGGGGGTGCAGTATTTAGTCTTTTCTCTGTCAGTCACATATTACACACACACACTTTGTTTTAGAAGTGTGTAGTTTATGTGTAAAGTCTCTGGGAGTTTTAAGTTGCATAAAAATGAACTAGTGTGCATCTTGTTTTTCGAGGCATTTCATTTAATATGCTTTATTCTGTATAGATGGCCTTCACCAAGCTTCTAGAGACTAATAGGCTGTCCGTGGCCTTTGAAGACATTTAATCTAGGCATATAGGCCCAGGCTTTCTTGTGGTTGGCAGTTGGCATTTGCAGCAAAACTTCACTCCACACGTGGCAGACTAGAAAGAGACCTTGTCTGCTCCTCTGTTTCACTTCCTGTTCAAAGCACTGCTTTGGTTACTGGCTCATGTGTATGCACATTTAAAGATTTAAACACAGCCATAGTGAACTACAGTAGCCTTTGTGTTGTCCCGGTTCATTTGTTTAACTTTTTTTTTCTTTTAGACATGTACATTAAATGTATAAGTGCACTGATTTTGATCCAAGGCTTTGTATTAGCCAAAGTTCCAGTATAAATAACATTTATTTGTTATAATAAGAATTTGGCGGTTCTGTTCTTAAACAGTGTCATTCATACTTCCCTAATTCTAATATTATGTAAAAGTTAATTTGTTTTCATCATTTACTTTAACGTTAATATAAAGTGACATTTCAAGCCTTTTTTGTTTTAATGCTGATACTGTTTGAATAATTTAATCAAAGCCTGAAATTAAATATTCTAATAATTGGAGAATTACTGATTTTCATTAAGTCATACTGATCAACAGTAAAACACAAAAAAACTTGAAATGTCACTTTATGTATAATTAATATAAAATGTTTGCATTTTAATAAATGCTATTTATTAAATTATAGTTATATAATTATAACTATATTTATAGTTATTTATAGTTATAGTTAATGCATTTTAATTATATTATGAATGATATACATTTTTTTTTTATCTGGCACTGTAATGACATCAGCACTGATCTTAAGTTTATCATGACAGCAGCATAATTTGTCCTTAAGTTATAATTTTCTAATTATAACTTTCTAATTTCTATTTGTTTATTTTTCTTATTTTTTTATTACTTTTTTTATTATTTTTTATTTTTATTACTATATTTTATTTTATTTACTATATTACTATATTTTTATTTTTATATAAAGTGCACCTGTATGATCAGTGGAGCTAAAATGGGCAATAAGTGTTGAAAGAGGCGTTGTTAATGTTATGACTGGTGTATTTTGGTGACAACATGTAGCAAGAATATTCATTTGATGTGAGTGATATTAGATAACATTGATTTTATTGACGGTAAAGACTTGCCGGGGTTAAAGTGCTGACATTTTAGGCTGAGATGAAAAGGCCGTCCTTTTCTTGACTGCAGACTTGCTTACGGTGCAGTCTGAGCGATGCTAAGAGTTGTTTTTGTTTCTTTGTTTTGGTTAAGAGTGCAATTTTCTTCAGCTGTAATTATACAGTCAGACGCGCCGCTTGCTGAGTGACACCCCAATCACCTGCCGCGAGGTCGCTGGAGCTGCTCTTTGATCTTGGCCATGATGTCCCGGCACATCCAGGCTGCTCACCTAGACACACCTTTACCTGTGTGTAGGCTAAATGATCTCCGCACTTCGCCCCATGTTTAGCTTCCGCAAATCCAAAGAGGAAAATAAAAGAAGAGGCGAGAGACAAGCTCAGATGTGGTGCCAGCTCTCTTCTTTTCCTTTAAACCTCTTTCTTTGAAAGCTCTGCCTCGCACTTGATCAAAGACCCCGCTCTTCGTTTGAGAAACACTACAGAAGTTAAACAAATCAAAGCGAAGGTGGATTGCGCTAAACTGCGCTTCCTTTACATCCCACATCAGGAGTCTCATGAGAAATTAGAGCACGTGAATGTATGTAGACAGCAGTTAATCAACTGTTCCAAGTTAACACGAGTTTTCTGTTACAGCGCTACATTTCGTGAAAAAATCTGTTCATAATTTAATTCAGGAAAAGTCAACTATCATTTAAATTCATTATACATAATATACAGTGCATCAAATTCATATACATGATATATTTCAAGAGTTTTTATTTTTGTTTACCTGTTGATCAGTTTGGCTAATAGCACAGAAATCCAGAATATTAAAATATTTAATTTGGAGTTTGAGTAAATTGCTGTTCAAACAGTATCAACATCAAAACCCCAAAACAGCTTGAAATATGTAATTTTACATGTAATAAATGTAAAATTCAATTAACAATGATGAATGTTTTCATGATCTAGTACAAGTGCATCTCAAAATTAGAATATCATCGAAAAGTTGATTTGGGGAGCCATGTCATCTGCTGGTGTTGGTCCACTGAAATATATCAAGTCCAAAGTCAGCGTAGCCATCTACCAGGACATTTTAGAGCACTTCATGCTTCCATCTGCTGACAAGCTTTATGGAAATGCGGATTTCATTTTCCAGCAGCACCTGCCCACACTGACAAAAGTACCAGTACTTGGATTAATAACCACATTATCACTGTGCTTGCTGGGCCAGCAAACTCACCTGACCTAAACCCCACAGAGCATCTATGACTAATTGTCAAGAGGAAGATGAGACACCAGACCCAACAATGCAGACGGAGCAGATCCTTGACCAGATCACTCCTCAACACTGATTTAATGCCCAGAAATCTAAACTTTTGTTAAAAAAATAATAATAATTGGGAAAGTTATATTTGGAAAAGTTGGAATTTAAGAGGATAACTTGAAATTAGAATATGAGTAACTTTATTCATTTTTAAAACAGAAAACTAAATTTGCTATTCATGACCGTACAAGGTGCATTTGTCATGAAATGTAAAGAGTTTTGATGAGCTCTTTGGAATCAGCTGGTACTGTTGACAATTACGTGATGAACAAAGCTTTGTGTTGAAGTAATGGCTTCTTATGTCCACACAGTCAAAACACTGAAAACTTCTCATGCATAAACCCATTGTACCATTACCTTGAAAGGGTGGCAGAAGAGACAGACGTGAGAAGCAGATTTGCGAGTGTTGAGGCCTGCCGAGGAAGCCAGAGACGCCCTGAGGGAACTGACTGTAGGCACACAGTAATGTTGTGGTTTCTTTTTTTGAGTGTAACCCTGTTTAGAAATGGCTGAGGATGGTTAACAACGCAGACTCATTTAACAATGGCATTCCACAGTTTCAGCCATCTCTCTGTGCTTGAGAGAGCACACATTGTAGAGTTTTTGTTTTTTAGTTTGTGCTTTTCGTTTTGTTTTGTTCTTCTGTAAAGGAAACACGCTTGGATCCGGGCTTTGTGTTAGATGATTAGATAAATCTGTACATGTTTGACTATTTGTATTTACTTCCTTTGCTAGAGTGGATTATAGTCTGTTTGCCCTCGAACGCCATCATTTTATTTATTTATTTTTTACAGTTCCCCAAAGCTAAGACTAAGGCAATCTGACTTCCATCACCTCATATACACAGTCATATCAAAATATTATGATCAGGCTACCTACCTTATAATGGGAATAACCATCTTTGGCTTGAAGTGTTCTCAATGGTGATCCCTGACACTTTCCTTATTACTCCTGTGTTCATTATAGAGGTTAACTGGTCCACTGTGGTGTGTCGATTGCTCTGTACCACTGGAGTCTGGCATCATTGGCCCATGGCGCACCTCTGTTATGCTGTTGGGAGGCACTCAATGTACAATAAGTTCATTCTCAGTACACCTTCACTGCAGCAGCTCAAGAATATCCCACAAAGTTTGTGGCTTCTGAGATGCTACCACCCTTCACCTGGTACCCTATTATGACATTTTGGACATCAGATCACATCCTTTACCTATGATGATGGTTTTACACTATGCTACAAGTGACTGGTGTGCTCATTTATTTATATATGCAGTAAACCCTGTGATGTCCCTGGCCGAGTTCTTTCTAAACCAGCAGTGATCATCTTTTTTTTTTTCCACACCTGTTTCTTTAGTGGCCAATTTACCCGCCCTTTTTATCAACTCTCACTATCGCTTCCTCCGATACCAGTGACGTCAAGACTTTGGTTTTTTTCCTGAACTCTTGGTGATACATTGCTGCCTGTCAGTCTGCGTGCTTGGAGGAAAGCGCAAAACCCCGGTCCTGATGGATCTCCCGGCAGATGCCTGAGTCAGTTGAAATTGTTTATAGTGCTAGGGAGAGTGCACCATCTTGCCCACATAAAGAGAAAGAATGGCCGATTCTGCTCTCTCGAGGCCCCGGCTGACGATGGCAAGCAGCATGATCGGGATTCAAACTCGCGATCCTCGGATCACAGTGGCAGCGCCTTAGTCCACTGAGCCACTCGGGGCCCTATAATATTCTGATGTGACATATAACCGTGTATATATCAGTGAAACAGGAAGGCATGGATGTTTTTGTACTCACATTTGGCAAACAATATTGATTTTCTAATACAGATAAGTTTTATGAACATTAACAGCTGAAGATCATTGCATGCATTACAGAGATTGCATTTAAAAATAGCAGGAATGTTAGTTAAACTATAAACATTTGGAAATGTCTGTTCTAAATATACATGTTAAAGACAATGGTGAGTGGTTTTAGATTGTAGACAGTATCGATTTGAGTACAGAGTATACTGAACTTGGTTCTGAAGTCAAAATGCTAATATATTTGTCAAAACAAAGAATTGGCGCTTGCTAAGTTAGGCATCTGTGTGAATTCTCCTTAGCGCATTCTGTTTTGTCTGAGTTAATTCTGTAATGCCAGAGGTTGTGTTGTTCCCTACAGTGACTGAAGGGTTTTAGTTGTCCTTTGTATCTCTGTGTCTGATGGTCTCCCATTGGTAGTCTGTGTGATGGCACGCACATGCAAGCCTCCACATGCTTCTCTGAACCAAAGCAAAGCACCAGTGGTGCCCTGACCCCCTAGACAGATCGCTTCTTTTTCTCTTTCCCTCCTGTCGAGACTCTGCTGCACTCTTTCAATCTAAGTGAGCCATTTGTTTGCTTTGAGACTGTTATTTTTTTCTATGTTCACACAGATGTCACAAAGCAAACTGTTATTGATTGGACATGTCTGCATGTTAAAATGTAGCTCAGGCTGCATGCTAGGTCCTCTACACTTGCATGTCTTTGGCGTATTTGGCTATGATGAAGTTTGCTTCTGAATTCTACTGCTGATAAGCCATATTTGTCTATCACACATTAAAGCTGCTTTGGTGTGATAGTCGCACCCTGCCTATAATTTTAGTATGTGGAAGTATCACTTTGTTCAGAACTTCTATAGCAAATATGAGCTGATTTAAGTGAAATTTAAGGACATCTTCTACTATAATAATCAGTATTGTTATTTTTGTCATCAGAAACCATAATGCCTTAATCCACATTTTGGTGTTTTATCCTATTCTAGTAGCTGTCTTCACAGATCTTCATCAGAGACGTCTTATACAATATGATATCCGATATGATAAGAAACCAATGATTAACAACTGATTATTGTATTGATCGGCAGATGAATTGTTTTTAGATAGTTGGCATCGGTACTGGACTGTCCGCATTGCGTGATGTACATACCTCTTGTGCCACCACCCATGTGATATAGGTTACATTCACATTACAAGCCTTGTTACTCGGTTCCGATTTTGTGCTCAGATCGGATTTGATGATCTTGACTTTACATTCATAAACGTAAGTGGCCTGTATCTGTAATGTGAATGAATCTGTTCTGAAATGGCACACGTGCTAGCACATTGGTAGGTTGTTTATGCACGTTGTCTTAGTCACCAACAACGGAAAGTCATGTTTCAGGGTTGCCAGATTTGCAAAAATGCAGTCGCATATATAGCTTCATTTACATTTACATTTGAGGCATTTAGCAGATGCTTTTATCCAAAGCGACTTACAATTGGGGTTAGGTGCCTTGCTCAACGGCACTTCAGTCATGACCTGCCCGGGGTTCGAACCGGTAACCTTCAGGACACCAGACCAGATTCTTAACCACTAGGCCACGGCTGCCCCTTCAGAGATGGCAGGATGCAGGGTTTTTGGGATAAGAATAGAAGAAAATGACTTATTAAAGCTCTTTTAAATGTCTGTGATTACACACTTTAGATTTTGGGCTAGTTCCAGCTTGTTTATTGCAGATTTCTGTCAGACATTGGGTTGGAGGATTTTTGCTACCTGGCAACCCTGCATTTGTGAGAAGACTGTTTATATTAAAACTAGTAAAACACATGTGTTAGTAGCTGATGTGTGTGACTTTTTGCTCGGGAGGACAGTAAACAGCTGGTGGACTGTACATGATCAGGTGAAGAAGGTGAATAAATGCCAACCGGCTGTTTTAGCAGCCTGTGTGTAAACAGGAGTGAAGCTGGCAGCGCCTCAGCTTGATGTGCATGCATACAGGCGAAAAGACACATGAAATCTGATCTGCCTACTCACATTCAGGTCATAAGTAGCCAGCAGAGGACGTTGTGGGGTCCATAAGGACAGTTCCCACCATACAATCTACAAATAGGACACAAACTTATTGGCTAGAATTATCACCTGTAATTTTAAAATGGGGCAGATACTTATTTAATTATATTTATTTGGCAGGCAATTCATCAGCCATTAATGTGTATTTAATATTTATACAACATACAGCTATTTTGATTATCTTTGAAAGTGCATTGACTGCCTTTTAGCTCTGCTTAATTCTTTCTTAGTTGCACAATTTTAACCTTTTTATAACCTTCAGCAATGATTGTTTTATATATCTGTCTAATGAGTCATCCTCGTTAATCATATTTGTACAAACATTCATGGTTTTAACTGGACCATTTCCAACTGAAATGGGAGTTAAACAAGACTGGAAAATCCCTCGTGGGATAAGACGTCTAAACCCTCCCTTAAGGAACCCCACCGTCAGTGTATGGTGCTTGAGAGCCATTCTAGTGTGAATGTAAAAGCATGTCATGGAGAAGAAGCATATCAAATCACGCTTTGAAGTCATTTATGGTACAATAAAACATGATTCCTGTTTTGTTCCATGTTTAGGAGGAGTTACAAAAGTGCCCCACATCCTGCTCAGCTCTGCTTGCCCGGATGCCTTAACATTAATTGAATACTAAAGCCTGAGCGCTGTCCTTTGAAAGGAACATGCTTTCATTTTATATCGTTTACTTTGCTTGTCATTGTGGCTTGTGTTTATGATTATGCACAGAGATTCAAGTTCCTGTAATGATGTCACCTATGAAATTTTAATGCTCAGCCTTTTAAAGAGAGAGCCCACTTCAGGGATTGATGAGAACATGACTGATAAATCAGAACCTTTGTTATTAAAACGGTAATACTTGTCTTACTTGCTTGGGGTTGCAGGCTATATTTGTATCTTTTGGGATTGCCAGGGCGGCACTAGCAGTCCCATGAGTCTCTGACGTCTTGCTGGTCAAAGACAGGCAGACTGATTGTCGCCTCCATGTAGCTTCCATGCATTTTTAAAATCCATATTTGCATGTATGAGATGACTGCATCAGCATCGAAGTACAGAGGGGGGGGGGGTGTTGGAACATAAACAAGAATTGCATCTCCAGAGTAAAGTGCTTTTACATTTTCATGACAGTCATTAAAACTAAAAATGACTTTATTCTCAACATCTTGTAATGCAGATTGTATTAACTGCTTTGTAAATGGTCTTCCGTGATAAAATTGTCTGTCCAGTAGATTTATTTACAGCCGTGAATTAAAGTCTTACTAAATCAGCCAATTTATGGTCATTTCAACAGTCAGAAATTGCTGAAGCAGCATCGTCACTGCACCACTTTTGGTTTCCAAGTTTACTAACAGTGTCATAAATGTGCAGTATTACTGCATTTAGTGTGTGTGGTCATGTAATGCTAATGTTTTAGGACGTCTGTTGTTGAAAGCCAAAGAAACAAGCCAACCAGCTGCAGAGCATTCCTGGTGAGCACTTTAAAGCCATTCTCCAGATTAATGTTTCGCCTGTAGTAATCTTTCTGTTGATATTTAGCCCTTTCATAATTGTATTCACTCACTTCACAAGTAGAAGCTCAAGGCATCACTTTTAGGACTCCACTGTTCTTAAACAATAGATGTTTTTAAAATTGCCCATTTCCATACTACACAGCGTACGGATGCAGTAGGTAAGAATGATTAGTGTCAGAATATGCCGTATTCATCAAGCATTGTGTGAAAATTACCCAGATTACCTACTGAATTGGGACATTTTGAAGTATGCTACGGTAGCCCTTTGTGCTATCCCATGATTCAACAGGAGATGCTAATGTATACAGATATATCTTATTGATCCCTTTTGGGAAATCCAGTATTTGAAGCTGTGGAAGAAAGTGTGTTACAGTTGGCGAGTTGGCTATTATTAGTAGCTTTGTGTAAAACAAATCATGTTTTATTTTTTGAAGTGTAACACTTTGTAGAGTTTTTAACCTTTTCATGCATGAATCATGAAAAAAAAGCATAATGTTAAAATAAACGTAATGTTACAATCCCGCATATACAACCAGAATTCTGCCCATTGCACTGAAAAACTACACCAATCCAACCAAAATCTTGCCCAACATCCTTAAAAACGTCACCCATCTAACCAAAATCCTGCCTAACACTCTTAGAAACCCCACCTTTAAGACCAATACTCCATCCCACCAACCAAAATCCTGCCCAGCACACTCAAAGCCCCACCCATACAACCAAAAACCCAACCCACTTCTGCCAAAACTTGGGCTCTGCAAACTTTTGTTTTTAGAAGATAATGACTTAGCTGTTCGCTTGTGACCACCACACATCAAGAGGCTAAAGCTAGCAGTGAACATAAGCTGAAGTATTGGCAGTACATATTAGCTAGCTAGTTAGCCATCCAAGCTAGTTGTCATATTGATTGCAAAGACGAATCAAAATCAGAGATGTTACCAGAATTAACATTTGGAGCTTTTAACATTAATGGAGCTTTTATCGATGTGTTAACTTTTACAGTTGATAAGGACCTGGGTTAGCATCGATGCTACACACTCATGTACTGAAAGAGCCTATTGCTTTACCTGTCAAGCAGTGTGTGCTCCATCCAAAGCAGATGTACTGTCTAAGTATGCCATTTTGGACACATTTTGGCTCAGTGTGTTTCTCTGGGCGTGTGACACCAGCGCATGTAGTGGTTCTGTAGAGACCATCAGTTGTAACCAGACACCCCAAAATAAAACACCAAGCCATCTTCTCCGGACACGCCACAAGAGAGCTCCGCTCTGAAGCTTTGTCTGCTCCCCAGTGAGATGCAGAGGCCGGGGATTCGCTTTCAAACAGTATGAAAATTCCACTGGCATGACAACACGAGTCTTCTGTTTTACTGGTGCCTCAGCTTCAAAGCTTGGCAGCCTGGTGCAGCTCCTTTGAAGAAGCTGTTAGTGACTGCCGTGTACAGTGTGCTGCAGTTGTCAGACTTCTGATCAGTTTTCCTGCCAATTTAATACTCTTCGGCCCCATGAAGAGATTGGAGATTAGATTAAATGCTGCATAAAACTCCTTTTTTCCGCTCAAAAAACAAAATGCTGGCAGCATTTGTTGTGGGGACAGTCTGTGTACACTCAATCATTTATGAAGCCTTTATCTCCACCAGTAATCATGTTAGTTCCACTTTGAGTGCGTAATTGACTGCATGCTTGTATTGTAACAAACATACGCTCCCAAAACGAATGTCATGCATCTCTTTCCAGGCAGATGACTCTGTCTGAGGAAGGAATTAACCCAGAGGTGATGCTTTGCCTCCACAGCCGTACACAGCAAGAGCCTCGCATAAACAATAAGGACAGTTGACCTCTGCTAGGATGGTTTTCAGACCACTGGATTTCTCCTATTTCTGCTTGAGGCATCCAAACCGATTGTGGACGGCGTAAAAAGACAGGCTTTTAAACAGCAGGTTTCCTCTAATCGCCTGGCAGGGAGGCACAAAGCCGTGCTTGATGGGAGTCTTTCATAGCGTTCAGGATCAGAATGAATATTTAACCAGAAGAGCCTTTTTAATAGTTAATTTCCTCTAAGACTTTGCCTGCACCATCCTCAGGGTGCCAATCTATGTCAAACAGTACATGATGGCGCATTATGCCTCCGACTACATATGGACCAGTCTGCTTTGTCTGTGATACAGTTCAGACGAATCCCTGCTGTCTTTTGGTGCAAGAAAGATATCAATTTTACCAGGTAGATGCACTCTGTAGCTATTATAGACTGTAGTCTGTCTTCTGGGGATTGAAAATGGTGTGCCAAAACTATCCAGCCAGCACTGTCCTGTGGGAAGCATCCAGTGACCTCCAATGAAGGACTAAAGCATGGCCAAAATAAACTGTACAACAACAGATGGACCAACAAGGTAGGTGTGTAATAGAGTGGACAGCGAGCTATGATCACCACCACATCAGTGTCACTGCAGTGCTGAGAATGATCCAACACCCAAATAATAGCTGCTCTGTGGGGGTCCTGATCACTGAAGAACAGGGTGAAAGGAGGTTAATAACGTATACAGAGAAACAGATGGACTACAGTCTGTAATTAAAGAACTACAAAGTGCACCTGTATGCTCAGTGACGCTAATTATATGGACAATGAGTTTAGATACAATGTATATGCATGCGTAAAGAAAGCCAGCGAGTGTAGAATAGTGTATATTATTTAGTTGTAAGTTTATTTGTTTGATTCAAGACTTGAACGATCTTCCACCTTACCGCATATTGAAAGTGAACACACCCTGCTGTCAGTTAGAGAGCAAATAGGATAAGTCCGTACCCTTAACAGGCTCCAGGAATAACATTTCTCTTCTCCGTTACGCGCGCATGAATAAAATATCACATATATTCCTAATGTGTACAAAAATGTAGATTTGCTTGCGGCAGCATTGGCGCTGCCTCAGCACGGGCAAAATCGGAAGAGGCGTAATTATAACATGGATCACGTCTGGGCAATATCAAGGCCGTACGTCATGTATATTGCAGCCTGAGAATGTTTCCCTGATTAAAATCGTTACACAGTGCTTTGCGTGCCAGGGGTTGCCAAAAGGTCATCAGCTGATGAATGAATTCCATGTCGCGCCGATGTACAACTAGCTTTTTGTCAAATACGTTGACCTGCATTTGCTTTTTTGGAAACTGAAGCCCGGTCAAACTGAGCGTGTTTGGAAGGCAAAAGGAATAACTTTTATTTTTGTCCGTTTTCATGCAGCAATCTCAGAATTCAAATGAAGTGGCAGTAATAGCAGGTTTTGTTTCTTTGAGTGATGTACGATTTGTGGTCTTTAAGATCTTAAAGCCGTTTTGGTCAGCCTTGGGCTACCTCATATTTTTACAGGGATTTCCAGAGGTTGTGGTTTTCTCTTAAGCTTTTCAAGCTCTTGCAGTGCGTGTTGAATTCAAGCTGAAGGCCTCGCTTCGTCGTGTGAGTTTGTGGTTTTGGAAATCACCCGTAACCTACCTTGTTTGCATGTCTGTGAAGCTTTACGGAGTTTGTGTCACCAGCACGCAGGTAGGCTGCAAACCAGACAAAGAAAGACAAAAGACATGCTACTCAGACACCTTTCTGTTTCTCCTGGGTTTTGCTCTCTAAGGCTGAAGGCGCACATCTCCCAGTTTGTGATCAAAGGTGTTTTCGTGTAGCGGCTGTGCCCTGGCACGTGCGGTGTCTCTTGCCTCTCATCTCAGTGCTTTGTTTACCCTAAGCCCCCAACCAAAGAGCACTTGTCAGCGAGGAAGGGTGGAACCTGACTTACTGGCTGTGTGGGCACACACTTCTGTAGATAGAGGTCCCGTTATCATGGATGCATTAATAAAACCAGTGATGTTACAGGTCAACACTGCCTGGAGTTATATAAATAAAGGATAATGCTGAAGTTCAGTCTCAGTCTTGTCTTGGTCTTGACCTCATTTGGACTTCATCTCTGTCTTGGGTTGAGATGGGCTCTGAAATTGTTGTTAAGACCAGCAGAGTTCAAAGTCTCTGTCTGAGGTGGTGGTGTTCCTTTATCTCCATGTCTAAATAAAAGCTACTATCTGATTGGCTGACACCTGGTCTGCCACATCATATCCCCGCCTCTGCATTTCTACCTTCACCGCCAGTTTTAAAATCATCATTACAAGCTGAGAGACCCTAGAGAGGAACCGGCTCTTATACAACAATGGATCAGTTTGATTAGCGACTCGCTGAGGACGTCCGAAAATACAAACCTTTCTATGATTTCTCGTCGTAGTGCTCCGAAGGAGTCAACACGGCACACCAAGGAGCTCTACCAGTGGCATAGAAACCCTATTGCCACCTAGTGTTTATTCAGGTTAATTGCAGCACATCACAGACAGACCAACAAAGAAGTATAAATGCATGTCGCCTATGTCGTGGCCTTCACTGTCTATGTTATCAGCTCCACGTATCAGAGGTACACTTGTTGGCTGGATAGTTTAAATTGGGGCTCTAGTTTCACTCTTGCAGTGACTCTGAAGGAACATCAGCAGCTGATCCACTTGCACCAGCCCAACACATTAACACACCACCACCATGTCGGTGTCACTGCAGTGCTGAGAATGATCCCTCACCCAAATAACAGCTGCTCTATGGAGGTCCTGACCATTGAAGAACAGGATAAAGGCAAATGGGTACAATCTGTAATTGTAGAACTTCAAAGTGCACCTATTTGCTCTGTGAAGCTGATAAAATGGACAATCAGTGTAGATACAAAGTATGTGTATCAAATGAAGTGACCAACAAGTCTCTGAAAGGAAATATATTGGCTTCATTGGCATCTCCTTTAAAAGATCTCTCTTGTCTTTCTCCATATTCTGTGATTCTCTCATTTCATTTGATTGTTTTGCGTTCTTTAAGTCAAATTGTCCTAATAAAAAACTGGAATGGGGTATCATTGCACTTTGTCAGTTTGTTTGCTTTCCTTTTGTTCCCTTGATCAAACACATCTCCTGGTTGTGTTCTGTCTCTCCGGGCCAGGTAAACATGCAACCCAGCAACCCCCACTGGATCGGAAGCCAAGGGCTTTGTTCTGCCACTTGGCACATTCTGCAGGGATCTGGCGCTGGCACAAAGAGCACTATGATCTATAAAAGGAGCGAAATGTTGCAGACTGACAGTGAAGCACAATATGAGCAGATTCCTGAGATACTCCAGTTTGATATTGTTGTCTTTGCGGGCTGTGTCCAACACTGAGGATGCATTTGATTATTACAATAAAATTTTATTTTTACTGTACTATGGGTGGTCTGTGTTGCTCTTGTTGGCTTAGATGTGCAATGAGCACTGTACTGAGCAAAGACCAACTCAAAGAGAATTAGAGGCACAAACTAATAATGGAGTAAAATGTAACATGTTGAGGTTCAGTGCGCTTTTGCTTAACCTCTCGTATTCCCACAGCAACCATCAGTTGAACAAAGTTCTCAAACTTCATTCTGTTTGTACCATGAAAATAACTTTTTCAATGAAAGTGCTTCATTACTGATTTGTGTGTATAAGTCAGAGAATTCACACTAATATTTTAGGCTGTAGCATAGCACTATTTTGAGCTAACTAGCAGCCTCCACGCAGTGGGGTTAGTTTCCCACAAGACAGTTTACTAGTGGATGGTTAATGTTCATGATTCTGATATAAACATGTACATCTCTTGGTAAAGTAATGCTTACTTTCTTTCTTTCTCTACTGTAGCACTACTGACAGTTTTTTTACTGAGTTGTATTTGTTGATTTGAATATATTAGCAGTTTTTTCAGAGCGTACAATAGCATGATATGAAAATAAGTTCCCGCATGTCAGCCTTTTTCAAAGGAATTGTCTCCTGTGAGTCCGTTAAAGGTAGATGTTTACTGAGACTCCATTTGTGTGCACACCCTCCCTCCATCTCCCAATGAAGGTAACAGCCAATAGCAATTGGAACACTCCATTTACTACTGAGATGCATGGCTAATTAACAAAAGCAGCTCTGTTAGCACTATCCGTGCAAACTAGCCCTGAATGCTAATTTTAACCCTCTGGAGCTGCCTGTGGGGTTTTAACACTTAACAAAAAAATGGAGGTCAGCGGTGAGCACCAACGTCCTCCAGGCGTAGCGCCACATGTTTCGGACCCTGAGAAGCAAGTGTGGATTTGACACTGCTTTAGGACTTGTACTTGCCCTCGTTGGATCATCTTATCTGTAAGGCTAGCCGAAGGAAAGGACTGCTCTCAAACTGCACAAAAGAGATTATGGGCAGTGATTTTTACGCTACAGCAGATGGTACGAGATATTCATTTTTAGAGTTTGGCATCGATTCTTCATTCTCCTTTTTAGAAAACTAAATTAGGACTCTTGTAGAAGCTTTCATATCCCCATAGGCGTCCATCTCTTTGGCACTGCTCTTAGATTAGGGAGAAGTGCTCTTCTTTTTAGAGTTTTCCTTGATGAATTGGCTTGAGAAAGCACAAGAGTTTTCAGGTATTGAGGCATGTTCAGAATTGGCCAAGATCAAAATCACAGATTGTTCAAAGCATGATCGTCAAACTTTGTTGCTAAGGCTGTATTGGTCTTCTATATTTTGTTTTCCAGCATTTTGAGTTTGGCTAAAATGAGAATGGGACTGATGCTCTCTGGTTTGTCTGTTAAATCATACTTTTGTGCTAGTGGTAACTCTCAGTTGAAGGCTAGAGTAGAACTTTTTTATTTAATGCCAGGCCACACCAAACACCATGGCATTTAAGCTGCTGAAGCAGTGTACTTGGGCCTTTTGCACACAGAGCTAGAAAGATTAGAAAGGCTTTTAAGATGTCTACACCTTCTGTTTTGGTTTTAGATCGGACCGTTTAATTGAACATTCTTATGGTTGACTCTGTGCTCTAACTTTAAATACTTTCAGTACAGTGGAATCTCGATTTTCCTCATTAATTCATTCTGAAGTGCCTGATGATGAGAAAAATGAATGATAACTGAAGCAATATTTCCTATAAATAATGTAAATCCAATGAATCTGGTCCAGATGCCCCAAAATATTAACAAAAATCAATTTTATATAGAGTAACTATAGTTTTACACACAGAAAACAATGAGAAATAGATACAAAAGATTAATGAAATGTATAAATGAACATCTAACATCACTCTTACATTTACTGAAGACTCTTCTTGTCGTATGGAAATGTGTCCAGAGAGGTCTGTTTCTGGAGCAACTTTTGTTTTGTATACCCGTTCACAGGGTTCTCAACTGCTATTTGTTTTCACACCTGTTTTCATGCAGTAGGGCAGCACACTGTTGCTTGGGCACGGCAACAGAAACCGGGCGGATGAACAATAACTGGGACAAAATTCCTGAAAAAAGTTGATGATAACCGAATTGTACAATAAGCAGGGCAAACGATAACCAAGGTTCCACTATACTTTTTTACAAATTAGTTGAGCAGTTTTGGCACCATATTTTGCTGTATTTTTGTTGATGGTGAGTTCTGTATGGATTACAGAGATTTATAAAAGAACAGACATGTTAGCTAAACTATAAAAAATTACAAATGTGTTCTGTCAAACATTTGGTGTTAAAGACAATGGTGAGGGTTTTTAGTTTGTAGACTGTATTGATTTGGTATTGAGTATTGTGATACTACCACTTGGTATCAGTATCAGAATCAAAGTTCTGTAATTGTGACAACCCTAGCCCAGTAATCAGAGCTGATATTTAGCATTTTTCTGTTTACTGGAACTGGCATCTGAACTAGGCTTCTGAACCAATAAAAGTGTAAATCCCACCAAACCTCTATCCAGTCTATTTGAAGCAGTCTAAAGATCAAAGTGCATTGTTTTAAAGGTGTTAATGTAAGTTTGTGAGTAAGAGGTGTAAATGTCAAATTTATGATGAATGTATATCGGTTCCAAATCTTGTTTTTATCTTTGATTACTTACATTTTTGTTTCAGGGTCAATTGTATCAGTCAACCCTGTTTCAGTGACTCATGAGTCATATTCTTGACTTTTTTTGCCGGAGAGGTGGATGACTTGAGTTGAACGAATATGCAAAACAGTTTGAGCTGGCAATGCATGTTCATTGATTACCTGAGAATTGTTTGGCCAACAGCTTTTGGCAGTAATGTTGTTTTGTACAAGTACCACAGAACTGTTTTGCCAAGTAGCGAGTCTGTAATTAGTCTTTGATGAATGAAGTGGAAGTAATTGTGTAAAAAAATCAGTGAATGCTTTACTTTCTTTTTGCCTTTTCCTTGACTGAGATCGCCTTTGTCTGAATGTAGTGTAGGCTCAATTTCTCTTACCTGAAGACTGGACTTCTGTTTTCCTGACTTGTATACTGGTGGTCATGAAGAAGGCTTTGGTATGTCTGTCTCTTGACGCTCCGTCAGTTTCTGGAATGAGCTAATTACTAATTACTGTTTGTATGAGTGAGTTATGACGAGTGGTGGCGACGTTGAATGACACTTGAGCAGAAGAAAGCAGTTCAGCAGGTCTCCCCCACTCAGGTGTGACTCACCTGTTCTCTTGGCTGAGCAGTATGGGTTACAGGTTCCAACAACATGCATTGACAGATGAGGAAGTACCATGTTAAAATTCTTTATGCAGCTTTGCTGTGAATATCATACAACAGTGAACATTCAGTGAATGCAAAGGTATGAAGTAGTGATTGACAGATATAGGTGCTTCAGTGGCTGATGACTATGCCAGTATTTAGAAAGCATGGTAGCCTATATCGTTTTGTCTTTTTTTGGCATTTGATAAAGTGTAAATAAGAAGGTATAGGTTTAAAAAGTCACATCTTGCTGTAGAATGTTGAAGCGACACTAGGGGGAGCTCTAACGTTGTTCTATAGCTACTAAGGCTGCCTGCAGATGTGCCTGTAAACTAGCCAGGCTTTGTGAGTGCTTTGTTTAAATATAATCAGTCGATGCCGATCATCTACAAAAGGTAATAATCGACCCGATTAAAGGCTCCATCAATAGTTTGGACATGATACATACATAAGTACTTGTGTTTATATTAGTACATGGATATATCTGGTTATTGATTGATTAAACAGTCCTGAAGGGTTATGAACATTATATCTATAATAACGATTTGTTCCATAAAATCAGATCTCTTACTGTAGCAATAGAAACACACTGTTAGATTCAGTTTTGTTATTATTAGAAGAAAATTTAACAAAACTATAATAAAAATCTGATTTCTGATACCAGTATCACATTAGCCTTATTACTTACTATAGTAGTGCATCATCAAAAATTAGAATATTATGGAAAAAAGTAAACTTGTGTTCAGATCTGAAATCAAACTCATATTTATATTTACTACATGTAAAGGGACTTCAAGCCTTTTTTATTTAAAAGTTGAAACTGTTTGAATAGTAATTAACTCCAAATGAAATATTCTAATATGAGATTCTTGATTTCTGGGCTATAATGATCAATAGTAAAAAACAAAAATGCTTAAAATCTCACTTTACATGTAATGAATATAAAATCTATTGTTTTTTGAATGATGTTATGAATACAAATTCTAATCATATATTGTACATAGAATTTATAAAATATCTCCAGGTTCCTGTCCATACACATCCTTAGTCTTGACTATAAGCACTTCAAGCTGGTGGAATAGGCTTTAAATGCACCAGGTCAGCAGATGTAGATTTGTAAATTTTACAAGACTGTGTTATGTCTCCTGCGTTCTCTCTCTGTCCTGTTCTTCAGAAGTTGCACTCCTCCTCAGTCACTCAGGATTAAAAGATGACTGAGTCAAGAACCGCCATCCATTTCCTGTGTAGGAAGAGGAAGCACTTTATGTGCTTTGTTGTGGAAATGTGGGTGGCTGAGGTACTGATGTACAGTAGCTGTGCCTTTGTGCTGTGGCTGCTCAGTGTTTGGCCGTCTTAAAAAATGATTGTAAGGTATCTTTGTGTAAGGCCGGCCTTAGTAACTGCTTAAATATGGCTACTAAAACTGAGATTTGAGTTTTCAGTGGGTTTTCATGATCTAAAAATGTTCTGCATTGTAGATTAATACTAAAGTCATGCAGACTATAAATAAATACATCTGTAATTATTTGGTAAACAAACAAGTGTTAAATAATCCAGAATATTTTACATTCTTCACAGTAGTCACCTCTTGCTTAGATGGCAGCTTTCTTGGCATTTTCTTAGTCAGCTTTATGGCTTTAGTGCTAAAACTGTACTGTACTGTTGTGGTGCGTCACTGACCAACCGCATAGACTGTGTAGTGCGGTGCTGTGTCGCATTAGGGCTCTCGATACATTTAAACAGCAGAATGGAGCCGTGACCCAGGACAGGTGAGTGACGCGATGATGTTTACTTTCCTGCTCCCTCGCCAGACAGCTCTGACCAATCAGAGGAGACAATGTGTTCACGTGGTTTGTTGGGACGCATTTTGGTACGTTTAGGTTTGTGCCTGTGTGAAAACAAACCAAATAGCGATGGAAACGCTCCAAGTTAAACAAACTGGGTCTGATTGGGACCAGAGAAATAAACTACCAGTGTGAAAACACCCTATGAGGTAGTCACCTGGAATGGCTTTCAGTTAACAGCTGTGTCTTGTCAAGAGTTCATGACTTGCATTTCTTGCCTCTTAATGTGTTTGAGACATCAGTTGTGTGTCTACTTTGAAGTAAAATCTAAAACATGTTTTGGTTTGTTTATCACTTTTAAGTTTACTACATGATTCCTTATGTGTTCACTCAGTCTGGATGACTTCAGTATTCATTTACAATGTAGGACAAAAATAAAAACATTGAGAAGGTGTCTAAATTTTTGACAGGTACTGTAGGTAGGGAGTGTTTGCCTGAGCTGCTGGCAGCTGAACACTTAAGACACTGTAAGTCACTTGTCATGGATCTCAGGCTGGGTTTTCTCACCTGCATGGAGCCAAGACATCTCCTCTTTTGGTTCTTCAGCTCACCTGTTTGCTTCTCTTTTGAGACCTTTAGTAGCGTCTATCTTGGCAGAGAACAAAGTGGAGAATTTTCTGGTCTGTGGTATCACTGCTCTTTTGTGTTTGAAGGGTTCTTTTGTCTTCATCTGTTGTTTTAGTAAATCTGCACATCACTAAGACGTAAACATCCAACTGTCATTGATTTTAGGATGCTGCTGCCCTGATAAGCTGACTTTAGATGAAAGGTGTTATGTTTCACCAGCAGCTTGCGCTTCATTGAGCTGTGCTTTTTGGGTCTTTCTTCTTCTGAGCCTTAAGTTCAGCTGTTGTGACTGCGAGGGAGAAATCACAAATCCACACAATCTTCAAGTCTGAATCTCATTTTCAGTATTATTACAAATTAAGGATTTTTTTGGTAACAAATTGTCCCACGTATGATATATTTTTGCAGCAAATTATGATGGGAAATACTTTTCCTGTATAAATAATTCAAAACTCTTAATTAATGGCATTCAGAAGCCATTGGATTGGTCGATAGATTAGTCCACACAATATTGCAAAGGTGGCTTTGGACGTAGTGTCAGACTCCTCTGTAAAACACACTAAAGGAACAAAGGTTTTGGTGCACATGCTCACTCATAAACATATGTATCCTGCTTTTGTTGGAGTAACTGTACTGTCCTGGGAAGACTTCTACTAGATTTTGGAGCATTGCTGTAAGGATTTGATTTGATAATTAGGTCAGGATGCTAGATAATAATCACCTCACCTCATTCCCAACTCATCCCAAAAGTATTTAATGGAGCACCATTATTTTAGTAACCAGTTAAATAATACTTGCCCTGTGCTGGTCCTATATGGGTCCTAACAATTGAAGAAGAGCCTGAAATAATAAATCTAGAATGACAAAGTTCACATATAAGGAAAGTGGAGCTGAGCTTCTAAAAGGAACAGTGAGTGTAGATGCACAACAAGGTGGTTTTAATGTTGTGGCTGTTAAGGCTAAACCTGAATGTGCGATATTTCATCATTTAACAATCCAAACCTGGTGGATAAATGGAAAAAGAAGAGAAGAAATCCAGAAAAAAGGCCAAGTTTGGTGCTCTTTAGTGCAGGAAGCTTTCTACAGGGAGGGGCTAAGGGTGGGTAGTTTTCTAGTAGTGTGAGTACTAGCCAGTGTTTTTTTTTCCAAAACTTGAAAATGCCCCAAAAAAACACAACGTCAATGGAAAAAGCACAAAATGTAAAAATATAATAAATAAACACCACCCAAGAGTTATATGTTAGGACTAGGCAGAAGGGCGTACTCAGACTAGGCTTGCCTGTACCATTCTGGAGAACGGTTATCCCCCTCCCCATTCCACCACTGGCCTGCGCTCACACTGCTTTTAACAATCCAGACCTCAGCACAATTGCGTCATCATACACGGCAGAGACAGAGATCCACTGCTAATTGTTAATTGTAATCACGTGCATCACTGCTTGGGCACAGATGGCCCAAGGTACCATTCTCTGGCCCACCTCTTCAAGCCAACCTAGGCATGGATAATGTTGCCTCCATCGCAAACAACAAAAATGGTCATGATTGTACAGGGTTGCCAGGTTTGTGAAAATGCAGTTTTGGGTAAAAGTTCAGATGTGGCGGGTTGTAGGTTTTTTAAAACATTTTTATTTATTTATTTATTTTGTCTAAATTGAAAAGAAAATGAATGACAAAAGTAAAATTAGAGTATTATTAAAACTTCAGATCTCTGTGATTAGACACTTTATTGTAGTTTCAGGTTGTTTATTGCAGTTTTCTGTCAGACACTGAGCTGGAGGACCTGGCAACCCTGTATTTGTTAGGCTGATTGTATTAAAACTGATGTCAGTAGCTGATGTGTGATGGTGTTTAGCTCAGGAGGACAGTAAACAGGTGCTGGACTGTACCTGATCAGGTGAAGAAGGTGATTTAAAGCCAGTCGGCTGTTTTAGCAGTTTTGTCACTAGTGGCTGAGTGAAGCCAGCGAAGCCTCAGCACTACTCATGCATACAATCAAAAAGACACACGGTAAGCAAAACGGCTTTAGAATAAGTGATGTGTGAAGCTGTAAGTCCTGTAATACAATGGCCTGTTTCATTAGTTTCATTCTTATTGTGTGACATACAGCATGAGCATAGCTGTGGACTGTTGTAATGCTTTGCCCGCCACCCTGTACTCCGCAATCGACCAGCTTATTTAAAGCAATTCCAGTTCTCTTGCAGTCAGACCATCTGCATGTCTAGATCCTGTATTATGGTGGCGCATTTGTTAAATGGCAATAGGTAAAAGCTGCTCCCTGAAGCAGCCATAATAGGGTCACAAATGATTTTAAAGACCAATTTTGCTTATTTTGATGATGCCCATAATCATGGGAGCTACCACATCTAACTTTTCTGTTATAAAAAAAGAAAACATTCTGCCAACTTTTCACAAATTCACAAAACATTTGTGAAACGTTTGAACAGAAACCCATCATCTGACAGCCTGTAACTGTGTCTGGTAGACTTTCGTCGTCTTTATTTATTTCAAATATTCCACACAACCATGTCCGTTCAGTCCTTCTTGCCTTCTGTCCTCAGGAGTTCTGCTTTTCTCCATCGTTTGAGTTATTTCTGGCTTGTGCTCTCATCTCGGGCTGCTGGTAACCCGCTTGTGTTCTGACAGCAACCATTTTGCTCCTTTTCACGGGTAGATGCTTGACAAGTCACTCCGAGGGACCCAGCAGAGGGGCTAACAGGCTGACACCGCTCTCGTCTGGGTCGAGCAAAAGATGAGAAAAGTGGCGAGACTCTCTTGGGCCCAGGGCACGGAGTGATGGAGGACGAAAGATGATGGGAGGGGGGAAAGCAAATCTTAACACATCTTTGAAGCTCTTCTAAGCGTGTTCTTTCTCCATCTGTTAGCACCGATGCTCCT
>BRDA01003897.1:74896-97190 GCA_036984385.1 Crenuchus spilurus
ATAAGTAGCTAAAATGAGTTTGATGGCATGTACACTCACTGCAAATACAAGATCTGTGTACCTAATAAAGAGGCCACTCATTGTCCATTTTTATCAGCTCAACTGAACATCGAGGTGGTGATTTGGGTGTTGGATCAGTCTCAGCACTGATGTGATGGTACGAGTGAACCAGACACCTACACCAACCTTCTTGGCCAGTCAGCAACTCATCTGTTTCTGAACAGTTTGTGCTGGTCATCCTCTAGTCCAGGCGTGTCGAACTCCGGTCCTGGAGGGCCGGATTCCTGCAGAGTTTGGTGATCTTCCTGATCAAACACACCTGATTCAGCTCAGCAGGTTTAATTGTAGTGTCAGAGCAGAGAAATCACCAAACTGAAGGAATCCGGCCCTCCAGGACCGGAGTTCGACACCCCTGCTCTAGTCCTTCGTTGGTGCCCACAAGACGCTTTTGGCTGCATAGCTTTGGATAGTGTTAGTATGAGTTGCGCTGATCGTGGGCTACGTTCATATTACAAACCACATTGCTCAAATCAGATTTTTTGATCAGATCTTGACGGTTCACATTCACTAATGTGAGCTGTATCTGTCTGTAATGTGAACCAATCTGTCCCTGAAACAGCTCACATGCACACACTGATACATATATACACATCACCTTCATCACCAGCAATTTTTGTGCAGGGTTGCCAGGTTTGCAAAAACACAGTAGTCGGTAAAACATCACAGTTGCAAACTGAATGAGAAAATAAGATTTGAAGAAGATTTACGTTTTAAAGCTCATTGAAATGTTTGCGTCACTTTAGATTTTGGGATAGTTTCTATTTGTGTAGTCTGACTTTCTGTTACAAAATGGCAGGATATTTGGGGGATCTGGCAACCCTGTATTAGACTGATGTTAGTAAAACAGAGGTGTTAGTAGCTGATGTGTGATGGTGTTTAGCTCAGGAGGACAGTAAACAGGTGCTGGACTGTACATGATCAGGTGAAGAAGGTGAATAAATGCCAGCTGGCTGCTGTTTTTACAGTGACGTGAGTAAACGAGAGAAGCCAACGCTGCCTCACCCACTACACACATGTGTACACGCACAAAGACATGAAATCTAATCTGACCTCACATTCAAGTCACATGTCCATGGATCTGATATCTAGAACCACATATGCAAGTGACTCAAATCTGATGTGAAAAGATGGGATTTGACGTCCACACAGCCTGAAAACATCAGATCTGAGCCACATCAAGGGAAAAGATCAGATTTGAGTCACTTCAACCTGATAATGTGAACTTGGTGCATCAGAAACAGCAGAGATGCTCATGTTAAGCACCTCGGTGTCCCTGCTGGAGTGCACCAACAAAAACTATCCAGCCTGTGGGCATATGAGCTTCTGTCTCTGACTAACAAGGTGTGTGTATCTATTAGAGTGTGCAGTGAGCTAACATAGTTAAAACATTTCCAGCAACTCTAGTAGTGTGTCTGATACACTCATACTAGCGCAACTCATACTAACACCACCACCACCACCACATCAGTGCTGAGAATGATCCACCACCCAAATAATACCTGCTCTGTGGGGGTCCTGCTCATTAGGATGAAAGTTCTCAGAGAAACAGATGGACTACAGTCTGTAGAACTACAAAGAGCATCAGTGGAGCTGATGGGATAATTAGTATAAATACAGCATATGTGACCAAATGAAGTAGCCAGTGATTGTAATGCTGTATTGGGTGAAGTTTTGGAATTATAATCTTTCCAGTAAGCATTCATCCTAAAGAATGTGAATAATGTCACGTTCCTTCAGCCCTCATGTACAGTGTGGATTCAGAGTGGTATGATGTATTACTCCCAATTGCATCATCTTTACAGGGAGGTCAGATGTACGAGTTGTTTTTGTTGTAATGTAAAGTACATGACCAGAAATGAAACAGTTCAATCTTAAATTCATCACAGCTGTCATGTGCCACCAAAGCTATTCCCCCATTCTTGGGGAACCCGTAACCTGAACCATCCCTCACAGTAGGAGGCGCTGTAGTGTGGCTCCAACACGAGTGGAAAAAGCAAGACACGGCTACGTCTAAGCAATGACTCGAGTGATCAGAGCTGACATTCAGGTTAGGGACGATGAACTGGCTTCCCTCTCCCACGCAAGTCTCCCCAGCCTCCTGAACCTCACGCCACGGCGGCTAAGCCTCTGTCTCCAACTCTCAGCCAGCACAGACTGCCATCATCCATCTTATGTCGCCATCATGGAACGGCGTCTAATGTTGTCTTAACTGGAGCAAGTGTGGCAAAAACATCTGCTAACGTTAAAGCTGGAACAAGACCAAGAAAATGGGACGTTTTGAGGAATGTACGTCCATGTTGGGTTAATGGAGGAGCCTTTGTCTTCTCTGTTGGATGAAGATGTAGAACAGGTCCATCCTATTTCAGAAAGTATTTATCTTTTAAAGTTTAGCCATCCAAGAACCGTATTGTCATAGTTGCCTTTTACAACAAAGTCATTTTCCTTGCTGTTATGTCCTCAATGAATAACGTTTCCCATCGTTTGTGCTTTGACCATCACCATTGCTGTTGTTGTTGCATCGATTGTTGCCATTCAAAGAATCCAGAGTGAATATATACATACTCACACTTGGGGATAGTGGGCATCACCCTGGGAGCAGTTAGGGGTTAGGTGCCTCACTAAAGGGCACTTCAGCCTTGGAGCAGCCATGTTTTTTGAACTCAGAGGATCAAACCATCAACCTTTTGGCCCCAAGCCCACTTCTCTAAGCTTTGAGCCATGGTTGACCCCCAAGCCATGTCCTAAATGGATAAACGTGAAGTCACATATGTATGGTTTCACTACTGTAGCTATTGTTGAGGTCCTCGCCAACACAGTGTCCACTTTTGGTCAGTGAGGGTCTTCAGTATATCAGACACATCTGTAAATGATCTTTCTTGATAGTAAATCCAATGGCTGATTCTGAGGTACTGTTAAAGTTCAGGATATTCAGTCTAATGTAACTTGGGATTCGTCTTTGATTGTTTTCCTTTCTTTTGTTTAACCGGGTCTTATTCAGCATGGGATAACATCTTCCTTTCTGTGAAGCCAACACAAGCTTTGTTTCTTCTACCACTACATGCATTGATTAGCAATGAATCAGCGATGGTGAGTAACAGGACATCAGTAATTGGCTTATTAGCATGTTGGCTGTTTAGCCCATCACTCTAGCCATTAATCAGGCTTGTCGCTATGCCAGCTGACCCTCTGCCAGCTTGTTTACAGCAGAGCACTCCCAGGCTGTGAACGAGTGATCAGAGTTCACTGTGCTGTGCCGGGAGAGAGGCGCTCTCGGGCAACCTCGCCTTTTAGTGTGTGAAGATAGCTGTGGCGTAAAGATAACGTCAGTTTATTTTTATAACATGAAGGACTAGAAGATGAGTTTGTTAATGATCTGCGGTTGCAGCCCATCAGTACCTTGAGGAACTCCCTTATTCAGGTTGGCTTTGCAACCTTTAACCAAGCTTTCAGGAGACTGAAACTAATTATTGACTCAACCTTTCGGGCAAGAGAAACTAATTATTGAGCAGGAGCCAGTTGGAGTCTTATTATCCCCTCATATCAAGGAATCAACTGCTTCCATAATTACACTGTGATACATCGTCTCCTCCCCATAAGCCCTTCTGAAGAGATAACACACCGTGCAGGTGGCTAATTCAACATTTTAACAGGAACTCCTTACATAGTATACAGTCATACATGCAAAAAAAAATTGTGATTTTGTGAATATTGTGAAAAATTTCATTTTTGTTCATAATTTAATTTAAGAAGTGTCTTATCTGAGCTAAAGAGAATAAGAGCTGGACTGTTGCTTAGTAGTCTGAAGCCCTCTATCCAGATGAAAGTCAATCTGCCCACAGATATGCCAACCATATCTGGGCATACACAGAAATATTCATACACACAGATATTCACATTCATTTACAAACACCAGGGTAATTTTAGAGTAGCCAATTCATCTCAGTCCAAAGTCAACACACTCATCTATCAAGAGATTTTAGAGCATTTCATGCTTCCATCTACTAACAATCTTTATGGAAATGCTGGTTTATTTTTTCAGCAGGTTTTAGCAGCTGCCCACAGTGCCAACACTACTGCGCCAAATTGATTAATTGCCATAATATTACTGTGCTTGATTGACCAGCCAACACCTGAGCTATAAGCCTGATGCTAAGTGTTTAAAGCCTACACTATAACTTCCAGGAGTGAAACCAAGACTGCTGCTTTCTTATTCTGTGGATGTACAGAAGAGCAGGGTGCTTATACTTGGCTGCTTGCTTCTCAAGTGTGTCATGTTAAGCCATTTTGAATGACTAATTCAGTTAAACCCTTGTAAAAGCTTACAGAATGCCAGAAACCCATGCTGTTTGATTACACAGGATGTTCGTTTGTCCATATTTCTCATTCATGGTTGACTTGTAAAAGTGAGTGAGTGCTGTTCACCAAATCTCTCTGTCAGCGGAAATCAGACCACCTCTTAGAACCGTTCTTGGTCAGTCAGGCTTCTTAAAACCTAACTGCTCTTACCCACCAAAGCTGGCTTTTCTTAGACATGTTGAGACTGTAGGCGGATGACTCAAACCTGCAGTGAGAAACCACAATATTGCATGTATACTAATGAGGCAAAACGTAATGAGTCCTCACAGATGAACATAATGAATTGATTTTCTTGTAACAGTGGTTCATGTGAACATCTGGGTTGGTTATCATTGCCAACGTTTTGGAAGTGGACACATTTGAAGATTTGATTTTGACGAATGCCAAATCATTATGGTCAGAGCCACCAAAGCCATAGTCAGAGGTCACCAAATTTCCCAGATATCTGTCTGATTGAGTATCTGTGGGATATGCTCTGACAGCGACGTCGAACGTCTTGGTACCAAAAATCGCAGGGCAAATTTTGACGTCTTGCAGAGTCCTTACCTTGGCATGTCACAGCTGTTTTGGCACTAATCGGAGGATCAACAATACATGAAGTATATTAGCATAATGTTATAGTTCTACCTTTAAAAAATCGTGTTGAATCCCAGTCATGCTGTTTGCCATCAACAGCCGGGGCCCAAGAGAGCAATAATTGGCAGTGCTGTCTCTGGGCAGGTAGATGGCGCTCTCTTTCCATATTACTCGCATATTGCAATGTCCGCTGGCTCAGGCGTCTACTGATTGGTCCATTCAGAGCTGGGAATCCTGCGCTTTCCTCTGAGCGCATTGGCTCCCCAGTGATGGTGTATCAGCGGTAGTTAGAAAAGAGGCGGTGGCTGCATCACACGCAATGGAGGAAGCATGTGCTTGTCTTCACCCTCCTAGAGTCAGGGACCTAACAAAAGTGATGGAGAGTCCTAATGGAGGGGATGGACTAACTCGCTACTACTACATTGGGAAGTGGATAAAAAAGTTAATTAAATTAAAGGTTAAACGTATGTTATCATCGCTTCACATAAAGTTATGTATTTCAACATTGTTTAAATGTTGATCAGTATGGCTTATAGCTCATGACAGTCAGAAATGGAGAATCTAAATTTATTAGAATATTTAATTACTGTGGATCTGTCGGGCTATGACTGCAGCATTCATAATATTAATACAGAAACAAGATCTGAAACATCTGGGCTAAGGAGAGAAAGAAGAACTGGACTTCTTGCTTCTTTTTTCAGATTAAAGTCAGTTTTGCATTCGTTTGGAAATCAAGGTCCAAGAATCTGGAGGACGAGTGGAGACATAGAACCCACGGTGTCTGAACTCCAGTGTGAAGTTTCTGCAATCAGTGATGCTTTGGGGAGCCATGTCTTCTGCTGGTGTTGTTTTATCAAGTCTAAAGTCAGCACAGCCATCTAGCCGGAGGTTTTAGATCTGCTGAGATGCTGATTTCCTTTTCCAACTACTACCAAATTGTTTACTGACCAAAATATTACTGTGCTTGATTTGCCAGGCAGCTATAAGCCATACTGATCAACATTAAAATAAAAAAAGGGTTGAAATACATCTTATTTGTAATGAATATCAAATACACGAGTTTACCTTTTTGAATTAATTGATGAAAAAAAAAGAACTTTATCACAATATACAGGTTTAGTTGAACAAAATTGTCATATTCTGTCAAAACAAAAAAGTACCCCAAAGGGGAATTGATCCAAAACTCTTTGTGACTGGCCACAGCTCAACACTGTTGATTCATATTTTAGTTGATTAGAAATTTGGAGTGCTTCTTTTTGGTACACAGATGATTGGAGAGATGTCTCCACAGATGGTGTTTAGATTCCTGTTCCAGGACATCTCTCTGCATATATACAGGTGGTCTTATGTACACAGTTACTTCTGAGCTTACATTTACTTAAACATGGTGCGTGTTGAGTTGATTGTGTGTACATATGTCTGTGGAACTTCTCGTCTGTGGTGCTGTTTGCATTAGTTTCCAAAATCTGCATCCTACATCTTTCCTTTTCCAGTCTGTATGATTTGTTATGTGACACAGTTGTTCTGTTCCCTGAGGTGGTTAAGAGTGATTCAGGCGACAGTGCAGTGCTCACTTGTTTCACTAACTCTGCTCTTTGAGATGTCAGGTAGGACTTTAGCATCTCTCAAGTGTCAAAGCAAGCAGAGACACAAAAATGACTGTTTATTAGCTGTTTATTAGCTCCCTAAATTATGTATAATTGCAAACATTGCAGGACATTTTTTTTGTCACTGTTCCCGAGTCTTGACTTGATTTTCATCTAGTTGATATATAAGCTTATTGCGCTAAAAGGAAATCCACTTATAAGAGATCTGAACCTGAAACTTATTAGTAAAAGTAAAGTTTATTGTGTATTTTGACAAATGAGATCACTAAGCTGCTTTGTAATCACTGGTCCTCAGTTAAAGGCCATGTTGTTGGAGAGTGCGAGTAGATGGAGTAGACTGAACAGGAATAACTGGGAGAGTGATGATCTGAACCAGATGATCGAGAGTCTTGAAAGGTTGAGCAAGGATAGAAAATAATATTTCAAGACAGACTGAAAGAACACACCATCAGAGCACTGAGAGGATTTGACAGGCACCAAAAACAGCAGTAACTTTACAACTGCTGAATGGCATTCAGGCATTTCTCGACATCTGCCAGCTGTCATTTTAGCCCGAAGATTTTGCTTCATAGAGAGCCCCATCAAAAAAATTAGAATATTGTGAAAAAGCTATTTTTTGATCAAAATTTAATTCAAAAGTTATACAGTCATATTTTATTCAATACAGCTAAAGTGACGTTTTAAGCCTTTTTGTTTTAATGTTGGCTTACAGCTCAGTTAAAAAATTTAGTATCTCAACTTATTAGAATATTTGAGTGAATTGTTATTCAAACAGTATCACAATTAAAACTTGAAATCTGAAAATATTTTTTTGCATTTAATGAAAATAAAATAAAACAGTTTAACTTTTTGAATTAAATTATGAACACAAATTAACTTTTTCAAAATGTAAATTTTTTTGAGATGCAATAGTAAAATGTATTGACCTCTATGTTTTAACATTATAGTCTTATTTTCTCTAGTTAGCTAAGCACAGGACTGTTACTCATATATTGTGAAAAAATATGTTTTGTTCATAATATAATTTAAAAATGTAAACTGTTTTTATATATGCACTAACAGTCAAAACTTTTAAACACCCTATTTTTTTTTTGTTTTTTTATTGAAATTGATTCAGTTTAATGTCTCATTGACTCTGAAATGAAGGTATAGGAGTTAAATAAGACATCATGTAATCCGTTTATAGACCAAAATGTGTCTCAACCTTTTTCAGATATAACAGCTGAACACACTCGTGACATTCTTTCTACAATAGACATCAAACATTCTTCAGACAGTTCTTCACAAATCTGCTGCAGAACGTCACATAAATGTTGGCTCTTGTAGGTTTGCTTTGCTTTTCACTTCATCCCAAATCAGCTGGATGGGGTTTAAGTCTGGAGACTGTGCTTCACTCCATGTTTTCAAGCTGACCATCTTGTTGTTTGTTCCTGAGGTAGTTCTGGCAGAGCTTGGATATATGTTTTGAGTCATTATCTTGCTGTAGGATGAGCCCCTGACCAACTAGGCGCAGAAACGTTCTAAAACTTTTATTATATTTTATTTTGTTATATATACCATTAGTGTATATATATATATATTATATTCATTACATGTAAAGTGACATTTCAAGCCTTTTTTGTTTGTGTTGTAGCTCACGGAAATCTAGTTTTTCAAATGATTAGAATATTTTATAATATTTTGTTTCAATGTTGATACCTTTTGAATAGAAATTAACAGAAAGTCCAAATTATTAGTAATAATTATTATTACTGTCTGCTATTCACTAGTTAGCTGACCACAGCGCTCAGTTCTGCATAAATGTTAAGGTAAACTTTACGTTACTGTACAGTTTGAGAAACTGGTCTTTCTTCTGGTTTGACATCACTGATTTATTGCTTTTCACAGTCTGGTCGTACACATGCTTACACGCTGTTTCAGCCAAAATGTCTTTCCAAAACCGCCATGGAACCATCATGGTCACATCTGCATTCAAGTCTACGGCCTTTTTTCTCTTGAGTGGAGACATTGTTAGCGTTTGGCGTACACTCCTGAGGATCAGGCTTGAGCCAGAACCCTTGCGCTGCTTCTTTCACCGACCTTTTGACGCGCTTCCTGACCCAGGAAATAGAATTAACACCTTGGCCTGTAGACTACGGTCCCTCAGTGTATGCTGCAGCTGCACCCGACTCGGCCCAGGGCCCCGCTAGCGATCTAACCCCTACGGAAGAGAGAATAAAACTGAAACTTCGCAGAGCCTCCTCAGCTTTTACACCACACATGTTGAGGTTTAGCCTCTCCCTTCCCTCTTGCAGCCATCATGCTACTCAGCCATCTCAAATGTCATCGGTCTGTGCTTGACGCCGTTGCCAAAAACCACTGAAAGAAAATGAAAAACCATCAATCTCTAGTGACACCTCAGACATGTTTGTCACAGTTTTTTTTGCCTCCACGAGGAGTCTTGTTGACTTGTTGATACTTTGATCTGTCCTGAATCTTTTCTGAAGGCTTTGCGCTGAGCTTTTTGATGCACAAATGCTGTTGAGATGTGGGTGAAGGTCTACATGGCACTTGATCAAATGCTTGTACGTATGCCATCTTTGGTGAGGGTTCACCTAATCCTTGAAGGTTTCAGACAAGCAAACGCTCACACTCCCCTTTTGTGTAAAGTGGTATGGCCCATTCTCCTAACAGAATACATATGTACGCTGAGTAAAATTCGTTGCTGACCATGAATGTTTTTAAGTATGTGGGCTTTTCCATTGTCAAACGGACAGTAAATTAAGGAGGAGGAAAGAAATGTGGATTATCTGTTTATTAGTTATTTTATGTCGGCCATATTTCAAGAGTAATGGATCGCGGGATTCGCGAGTCGAAAGAGAGCAAGCTATCTGTTTTCATCATTAGGTGCAGACTTACGCGCACACATGCACTGAGATTAACCAGGTTTCTGGCTTCAAGCACCCCATGTGTTTGTATTTTAGTCACACATTGCAGATTCCCAGGGGTAGCTTTTAAGCAGGCTCCTGAGGAGAAGACAATAAAAAAACGTCGTTTTTCTCATAATCATCCCCTGCTGTACCGCAGAGAAGCCCTTCTCTCTCTCGATCACGCACATATAGACAACAGTATGATGATACACACCACTGTTTTATGCTTCTGGAGCAGTGGTTCCTTCTGACGAAAGTGGACCTTGATCCTTGTTGATCCATCCATAAAAAGTATATAAAATACAACAGGTCTTCCCACAGGTTGTGATTCATAAAACATGAGCCAATTCAATAGCGCTCTTGCATATTGATTGATGGGTGAAAACAGATGTGCTTGGGCTCGAAGCATAGCCTTGGGGCCTTTTTATTAAATGTATTTGAATTTTATACATTAAATTTGTGTTTGTATGCTCAAAGTTTGCAATATTTCCAAATGATTAATTTATAAAAACATGCATGCTTGCATGCAACTTAAACAATTTACAATGCCACAAAAAATAACAATTTTGTGGGGAAAGTTCACTGTTCTGTATTTTATTAAAAAATGTCAACATATTTTACACATAATGTGACGCATACACAAGTCTTGTTTTGCTTTAATTTTGGTCACTATGGCTTATAGCTCATGACAATCAAAAATCCAGAATCTCAAATTATTTGAAAATTTGAGTTTCAGTAAATTACTGTTCAAACTGTGTCGGCATTAAAACAAAAACTGCCAGAAATATGTCACTTTACATATAATGAATATAAATAATCAGTTATTAATAATGTGAATAACTACTCATGTGATTTATCCCAAGTAAATGTTAGAATAATTCAACATGTGATTTATTCCAAGTAAATGTTAGAATAATTTGACTAGTAAATACATAATCGCATTAAAAAAGTTTTTACTGTAAATATTTTATAATATGTATTAATAAATACAGTAATTAAAAATATTTAATACAGAATGATGATGAATGTCAATTCTGCATCACTCACCTCACAACTACTCTATAACTCGTATCTCTAAAAATTTTAATTTAATTGAAGTTCATTTTTCGGTTCAATTTCATTCAAAAAGTTAAACTGTTATATATACAAACTGGAATTTCATGCCTTTTTGTTTTAATGTTAATTACTTTAAAAATCATAAATCCAGGATCTGAAAATATTACAACACTTGAGTAAATTGCTATTCAAACAGTATCAACATGAAAACAGAAATGGCTTGAAATATGTCACGTTCCATATAATGGATATAAAAAATTTCAATTTACTTTTTGAATTAATTTATTAACACAAATTAACTTTTTTTTTTTAACTTAAGTTTTGCAGATAAACTAGTAAATTACAAAGGGCTGGGATGTTCATGTGACATGGCATTTTTACTATTGCACAAGACAAATTTATATCGTCAGCATTTAAAATGCGTAAATGTTTAAACATGTCATAGACCTGTTGTAATAATTTTCTCTTATTAGATTTTTATTTGTTTTGAGCCAGATCTCCAAATTGTCCTATGGTTTGTCACTCTCAGACATGGTTCAGTAATTAACCATTTATAAATAAAAAATAAAAGCATACAAGTGTGTATGTAAATGGTGATCTATTCCAAAAATGTAGGTGTTTGTATTATAAAGTGTGTTGTATTTGTTGTTGGGGAAAAAAAGCTCTTCTAATAAATGTCCATTATGGCTTCTGGCCTCCTGGATCCATGTAGATCCTTATCCAAGTTAAACAAAATTATACGATCTGTGATATATTATCATACTTCTTTAATTCAAGAGTAGAGAGGTTAATGCTTTGGCTATTCCAAGTTCTTTGGCAAAATAAAAAGTCTTAATAAACATGGTTGCCTAAAGGCTTTTGAATCCCTGAGTTTGTAAATACTGGTTTAGTGGAAATCCTCTAATGATTATTGTCACTTTATGCATGAAGTATTGGTGCTGTAATGTGTAATATGATCTGTATTACAGTGTTGTCATGACTGACTAATTTCTCCTCTCTGTTTTCCCACAGTACTTTGAGGTGCCTTTCGATTCCAATATGAACCGTACAAAAAACAGACCTCTAGTTCGAGGACAAATAAGGTATGTTTCACAAATGTTATAGTATCAGTTAAATCTGTTTCTGGCTGCATTCATCAAGGTTTCCAATTTAAATGGCCTATATTTCGTTATGTAATGTGCTGTTTTTTTTTTTTATAAATAAGGTCGTTTTTTTTGAGAAGCCATTTCTAAATAAACTTTGAAAAATGTTATATTGTGAAAAAGTTTCTTGTTCATACTCTTAACAGGTAAAGGAACATTTTTATACATTTGTTACACTTAAAGTTTCAAGGGTTTTTTTTTGTTTTGTTTTGTTTTTTTGCTTTAATGTTGATTGGTATGATTTATAGCTCATGAAAATCAGAAATCCACAATCTGAGATTATATTTTTATTTTTTGTTTTAATTAGGAAATTACTATTAAAACTGTCAACATTAAAACAAAAGAAAGACTAGAAATATGTCACTTTACAAGTAATAAATATAACATGACAGTTTACCTTTTTGAATTGTTATGAACACAAACTTAAGAAAAATATTTGGACAGTCTTCTGAATGTCAGTGACGTGTTTTTCCAAATTGAGATGAGTTATGTCTGAAGCCCAAGTAGCTTAGTTCTGATTTTTTTATGCTGACTATTAGATGCCTTATTATTAACTATTAAGGAAACATTATCTGCCCCATATTGAAATTATGGCAGATGACTCAAACTGACCATTTTGTCCTATTATTAGCTTGTAAAATGGGAATTTTCTTCCATCTAGACCCCACAATGTGTCCTCAATTACATTACATTATTTACATAAAAATTTGTTCTGTCAAACCATTAAAATATTTAATCATAATGAATCTTCTTACTTGAAGAAGTTATTCACATTATTTTGTCTGTCCAAATTTGAGCCAATAATAAATAATTAATAATAATAATGACTTTTTAGATTTTTGCACAATACATAGTCTCAGGACACAGTTCACTTCAGTATATATGTGCAATAATATGCTAACGTTTTTTTCAACACGTCTTTTTCTTTATCAAAGAATATGTCAGCAAAACATGAAGCTGGCAAATTTTGTATAGACAATAACATCAGTTTTAATTAATTCATTTTTTTTAACAATAACAGATTATTTTGGAGTCCTACATAACTTGTTGTTTTAACATTTACAACCCTAATTAAAAAAAATTTTTTTTTTTTTTATATTTAATCTGATTTTTTTTTCTCTCATTGTATGATTCAGCCCCATTCCATCTTTTGCTTTTTACCAGCACCTCTTCCACTAAAACCTTCATATTCCAACAATGGGCCTTATTCACCAGCCATTTTTAGATTAAATTTCTTCTTAAAACCATTTTTAAAGTTTTAATGAGCATTCTGACATTCACTTGTTTTTTTTTTTTTTAATTTGCTTTTTTTATTTGCAATTTGCTCAGTTCATGAGGATGATGAAATCCAGAGCTGCAAGAGTTCTCCAGTTTAAAATCACATCATGAACTTCATCTAAACTTTTTCTTAGGACTTTAGGACAAATGTAAGAAAATTCATAGGAAGATATTGGTGAATGAGGCCTAATGTCTTTTCTTGCTATCAGGGGTCCCATTGTAATAAGTCAGTCCTGAATAAAATATTCACTGAATATGCCGTGAAGCTCTATTTGCTGCCATATAGCTTCTCTTTTTACTCGAAAGGCTTCAGGCAGTGTAGAGTCTGGCAAAGGTTTTGCTTGGCAGTAGGGGTGACATTATGCCCAGTATTCTCTCACTCTATGCTGTTCTCTATTCACACACCTGTTGTGAGGAACCTGATATTTGTGAACGTGTGGAGGTGTGCTGTGAGAACCATACTGACGTTCTGCTAGTACTGGTGGAACTCTTCTGTTTGTGTGGTCAAACATGAGTTTGTGCACTGCCTAATCAACTCCACATTATCACAGCTTGTGTTAAAGCCAAGGCACCACCACATAAACACAGACACGAGTGCTGGTCAATGTTTACTTGTTCCTAAGCACATTTGTTAGTAGATTCTGATAGTGAAAGCCCCCCTGACCCTGACTTTTTACTCACTTTCCAACTACAAAGAGCTGAACAGTCAACATGAGGAGGTAAAGGCTAACTTTAAACGTCAAATGAATACAAACAGTCTAAACTAAACAGCTAACTAATCCTGCCATTGTGTCGTTGTTGAAGACACACACACCCTACGGTCCTGAAGATGACTTGTTTCCCAACTTCAGGAAATGTTAGCTTTGCTGAGATGCATTCTTCAGATCTGTTTCATCTCATGGCAAATACACAATATATCCAAATGTTTGTGGATGTCCCTTCTACTTTAAGTTGCACTCATTGCTGATACAGATGTACAAATGCTCACACAGCTTATCTAGTCCCTGTAGAAAGGTACTACAGGGTCTGTAAAGGTGCTACCTGACATGCTTGTCGCTGAATTCAGTAATGCTCCAACACCTAGTACAATGCCTTCCTGGAGATAAAGCAGGAAAAACTGTTTTTACTTTCAGAAGAAACAGTGAATGAGGAGATTTCAGAGTACTTTTATGCACATAATGTATAAACATGAACTTCCAAAGCCTCAATATTGGTGGTGTTCATTTATGAGACAGTGATCATATTCTCTGAAACTCTAGCTTATTGAATGCCATTGCTCTAGCCCTTCTCCAATCCTTCTTTTTTTGAACAGCATTTCTTAGAGCATAGATTAAGAGGTGAGCAGATAACTGCCTTCTGTTAATCTCCAGGTTTTAAGGTTAAGCTTGGATGCCTCTGGCATTTGGAGAAATCTCTTTAGAAGATTCTTGATTGTGGTTAAGATTAAATTAAATCCACAGCTCACTAAGAAAGTAGCTTGACTATAAGAACTCCCATTTTAACTGCTGCTTAATTGCTCTTTCTTTGCTTAATCTGATTATTTTCCTTAGGAATGCTTTGGTACGGGAAATCTGGGCTGATGATAACCAGTATTATGGACTAATCACACAAAAATTAAGCATCCTGTCAAAACTAGAGCACCTAAGAAAATGTTAATATCGGGAAAAGTTTTTAAAACGGTCCCATTTTAATTTAATAAATGTATTACTTTTAAATAATTCATTAATTTTTTGGGCTAAATTTTTGGAGATGCACTAGAACTAATATGTATCTATAATAATACTGCATCCCTAATCGTGCAGCCCTAATTTCATTGTATTGAAATGCAGTGTGTGTGTAACACCCATGAACAAACAAAGTCACACTCGCACATGCAACAGTACAAACACAAATGCCACCTTTCAAACATATGATTACATCCATTAGCCTTAGGCATGGGGGGGAACCGTTTACTCACGCAAATACAAACACTTAGTCAACCTTCAGTATGACAGGCCTCTCCTCAACTTACCTTTGATGTCTTCTCAGATATGCTGGGCCACTGTCACGCTCACATTACACCAGTTTAATACTTACCAGTGTCAAGAAGTAAAAAATTAAACATTTGCCAAGTTTTTTTTTTAGCTAAGCTTTCAAATAATAAATAAATACACTAATGTTGCTCAAATGTCCTCTCCACATTCATTTCATAACAGCATTTTTCCTCACTTACATCCTCTGCCACATTGAATACTGTGCTCTCTTGTTTACTCTCCTGTTTTTTTCCTCAGCTCTCTATATGCTAGTTTCATTTCCCACTGCTTTTCTAGCGCACACACTTTTCCAGCGCGAATGTTGCCACAGCCACTTACTGCAGAGATCATTAAAAATATTCAAGAGCTCACCATAAAAGGCAAAATGGCTCGTTTCAGGAAGAGGCAAAATCAAAGGGTTTTAAATGGGTGTGTTAAACCACATCTGGGCATTTTTCATCCCAACCGAACTGCCTTCTATCAGAGAACGGTTTCAACTGAACAGAAAACATGCATTCTAGCATACCATATTTGGGGAAAATGTAGCATAAAATGTGTCACAGACTAAGGTATGTGTTATTGCTTTCAAAGAAACTTCAAAGTGGTTCAGGTCTTGTAACACAAGTAGTTTTAAAGTAACCGGATACTTTTCTCCCAGGGCGAGAGAAAATGCAGTTGCCCACTGTTTATGTAAGTAACATTATGATGAATCGTCTGTATTACAGGCTAAGCATTTCACAGCATATTGAATATGTTATGCAATGAGATTTATAGATTTTGTACAAGTAGTTGAATCTTAGTGAGATGGTGATGGAGGGCAGTTTGTGATATTTAGTGTGCTACGAAAGAACCAACATAGTGTTCAAATTGAATTAACATGTAACTTCTTTATAATTGTTGTGGCTGGAGAAGTAACTAAATCCATGTGTTGGGAATGGAATAGTCTTGAATTCTGGACCTTATGAGCACCTCAGCAATATCAGAAGACAAAGCAATCTCAACCTGGAATTTAATGCTGTTGGATCCTGATTGGTTCCAGTATATTTTTGTTGATGGTATGTCTAGTATATTCATTTTTTTGGATTTTCAAATGTGGTGCCTGGCTAATGCTAATATTGATACAATGACTATACCTGAATGATACCCAATTTTCCCAATCGACCAAACCATTCACTAGGAAGACCAGCACTAACCTCCTTTCTCATACTCATCTCTTGCATACTACACAGACCATTGTCAGTTCCTCTTATCTCTCCTTTGTTTTTTCCTCAGCTCTCCATTCCCTAGTTTCATCTCCCACTGGTTTTCTAGCACTCATGCTTTTTCCCAGCTATAAACAGCCAATCAATTCAGAGCTAATTAAAACATATTCATGAGCTCACCATAAAAGGCAAATTGTTACAGGAAGAGGCCAAATTAAAAGCTTTTAAATGGGTTTGTTAAAGCATCTGGGTCTTTTTTTTACTCCATTTCGTCATATAACGTATCTATTTAGACATCGAATACCAGTTGAAACTGAACAGAAGCAACAGAAAATATGCATTCTTGAAGACCATATTGTAAAAAATGGAACCAGTTCAATGCACCAGTTGACTGATTTTTCCTGTCTATGACCTAGCGTACCAAATTTTTATTTCTGCAGTGTCCATCACGTTTAGTAAGTGGTGGAAACAGGGGTAAACACCTTAATGTGGTGATGCTAGGGCCTTACCCTTTGACCACTTGGCTTACAAGTTTGCTGGTTCCAGTCCAACATTTTTATGGAGCCTGAGTGAAATTAATTTTGCCACCCAAGAACAAGTATTTTTGCAGTGAAGAAATGCAGAAACTGTTCAAGATTTGGCACCAACCCTGGCACATGATGCCCAGCAGTTGAAGTTGTTCAGAAGACTAATGCCAATGACTTGCTTATGGCATGTCAGAAACAAGCAGGCCTGTTGACTCGCTGATGCTGTTAAGACTTGCCTGGAATGTTTCTGTACTCGGATATGTTTAGTCCAGTATGTGGTTGTAGTGGTGTTGATGGTGCATGTGTGATGTAGTGGTCCATAATTGCAGACTCTTGAGTAGTCCCGAATTGCAGTTTATGTCCACTGTTGAAGCTTGATTCAAGGATTTATGTCTTTCATCTGACATAGAGCAGCATTGTGAAGAATGACATTAGCACCACAATCATCACTGATAGCTCTACCAGCAGAGCAGCGCACACATATACTACTAAAGCTGCAGCACCACATAAAACAGTCATAACAGCAGTAATCACATTAAAGTGGAATCTCCTGCAGTAGAGCAGAAAAGGCTCCCTCTCCCTCCTTTTTTTAATCTCTCCCATCCTTTGCTCCCTATCTGGATCTCCCTTTAATTTATGGAGTATTTAGCTGTGAATCTGAACCAGCCGTGTGTGCTGGACTGCGTTGGCTGCTTTTAATAAAGGCCTAGCGGATGTGCCTATCCGGTGGAAGCGTGGTTAGGCATGGTTTGATCTACAGCACGCGCCCAAGCCCTTTGTTTCACTCGCACACTCAACACACTTATCACAGCAGCTGCTCTCAATTTCTTCTGTTTCTGTTTCTCTCCCTCGTACTCCATAAGGCACACATTATGTATCAGGGTGCACTTATGTTCAGTCTTTACTAGCTTATTTCAAACTTGTGAGCTGTGTGCTGGTGTGTGATGTGTTTTGGCCGGCAGGTTACGTTACATCACTGAGTTGTTACTTTTTTGTCTGTTTATGTGGATTTTGCAATTGTAATGTAATTTTAAATAAAAACGTACATACTGTTTTAATTGTATTCATTTTAATTGTAATGCGTTAAATATATTACCTATCATGATAGTTATTACATTACGATAATGTCATTAAGGTGATATATTGTTTTCTTAACCCTTTAACATTCTGCTCAACATTTGGTGGAGCACATTTTGAATCTGTATATTTTATTGATGGTGTTCAATGTAACCTGTGCCAAGCTCTACCAATCAGTAGAGGTATGTTAGGCGACAAGCATCTGCTAGAGGTCATGAAGTGCAAAGTTTTCTTTTGTCTGAATGTAAAACAACAATGACTCATAGCATACCACCACACAGATGAGTAAATATGTGTAAAAAGTGACCAAAGTAAACAATTTAGCATGTTATTGACCTTTTAATAATAATAATTAATATTATTATTATTATTATTTATTTATTTATTTATTTTATTTATTTATTTTATTTTATTTATTTATTTTATTTTAATTTATTTTTTTTTTTCTGGTTTGCGTCTGTTAGAGGAGGATATAAAAAAAAAAAAGTGGGATCTATAAAATAAATTGTTTTTTATTATTATCCTAATGTCATTGTTTTTGTATCTTGGTGAGGAATGTTAGCAGTGCACCCTACTTGTTTACATTGGAGTGGAAGAATCTAGTGGCTGAAGATATGTATAATATGAATAGTGTGTATGAAAAAGTGTGTTCATAATTCAATTAGCTTTAAATGTGACTTTGTGTAATAAATATAAAATATGACAGTTTAATTTTTGAATTAAATTTTTTATCATTTCATTTGATTTATTTATTGCTATTATTTGAATAACCAGTAACACCGACACACTCTTTTTCTCTCTCTCTCTCTTTCTCTCTCTCCCTCTCAGCCCCCTCCATGCAGTGTCCTTTGCTCTGGCATGTGGTATCCCGGGCGTGACCCTGTTGACCCTCGCCGTTAACCCCCTCACAGGCTTTCTAGGGGCGCTAAATATCTTCTTGTACACGTGCTGTTATACTCCTCTGAAGCGCCTCAGCATCGTCAACACCTGGGTGGGCTCTGTGGTGGGAGCCATACCCCCTATCATGGGGTGGACTGCTGCCACGGGGGCACTTGATCCAGGTATAACCAAAACTCACTACACATGCATTGATAGATAACACATTGTACCTCCACATCTTTCCTGACATCTCTTAAATGTCAACTGTATGTTCTTATATGATGTAGCATCTACCTCTCTTACACATACAGACCAGCACCTCCAAGTACGTGCTTTTCCATTCTGGGCCAAGATGTTTTTTCTTGTTAGCTGCGGTTATTCATTATTTTGAGTAACAGCAATTGAATATAAGGTTGAACTGCCATTGTTTTTCATGAAGACCTTTAAATGGTCATATTTCTAATGTGCCCCTCTGTTTTTATTCAAATTAAAGTGCTTGATTGCATGCTGTCAAGATATCGTGAAATCAGATATTGTAGTGTGGACTGTATTAGGTGATGGTCCAGATGCACTTGTGCCCATTCCAACTGCATCAGAGCACCGAGGTACCATTCAATGGAGTCAATGTTCTGCTCAGGCATCAATGGCCTGTGGGTCCAAACCAGGAGTGCACATAATATTCTGATATGACTGTGTATATGTAAACAACTCCCACAGTGCTTGAACTGACCAGACCTGAGGTCACCGTCAACTGAGAAGTGGTTTATATCCATATCTTCCAGAAATCCACTTGATTTTGATGCTTCCTTCCTAAACTCAAGTGTTTGTGGAGGCTTGTGCATTTGTTTTGTGTCAAGTGCATCGCTATGGCAACCATAAGCTGAGGACGGGCAGCTGAAGTGTGTACGTGCAAGCAGAGATGCTCCTGTCAGGAGTGAGCGAGAACGACTTGTGGCTGACCGTTTCCTGCTCTTTTGATGAAGTCTAGGCTTTTATATGTTTTACAGCAGTAAGTGACCATTAACTGGTTACATTTCCTCAGTATATTCTACTTAAGCCCAGTTTTGATGGGTTTCAACTTTCATGACTTCTCAGATGATCTGAGACCTTTGAAGTAGTTTAGTTTTAGTTCAGCGCTTTTGTTGTTGCTTCATTGTTGCTTATAAGGACCCCAAGAAAGAGACAAGTGTCAATCAGAAGTCTAATGTCAATGTAGATGCCTTTTGGATGTACTGTGAAGATCAGCTGCAGGGAAATAGGGAGCTGAACGTCGTATTTATTGAAATTCTTTGTAGTGAAACAGCTATTAATGGCTTTCCTGATTAATCAGTCTGATTTATGCCGTTTTTAGATAATCAGCATTTCCTGACAAGGCCAGTAAACAAAAAAATGACTCATTTACAGGCACATCTGCAGGCAGCCCAATCAGAGTGGCAGCAGTAGGACAATGTTAGAGCTCCCCCTAGTGTCACTTTCAAGTTATGACTGATAAACCTATTCTTCCACTTCAGGTCAGCAGTTAATTTAGTTTTTATAGTTTTATAGTTTTAGTTTTTCTCAGATGTGACAATAGAGGATATTGGAGTTATACATAATCAAACCAGAATATTATGAACTCCCTAGTAGTGTGAATAACCGCTCTTGGCTCTGAGTGTTTGCCTTGTGGTGATCCCTAACACTTTCCTGTTCATTATAAAGGTCCATTGGTCCACTGTGGCATGTTGATTGCTCTGTACCACTTGTCGAGGTTGTTGTTACTCTCTAGCATCAGTAATCGTTGAGGCACCACTGTTATGCCTTTGGGAGGCAGTCAATGTACGAGAAGTTCTTCACTACAGCAGCACAAAGTTAGTGGCTTCTAAGATGCTACCACCACCGTGCTTCACCCGGTACACTATTATGCCCTTTTGGGCATCAGTCAAATGATGATTCTTTATACTGTGCTAAATCTGGGTGGTGTGCTCACATATTTATCTGTGCAGACGACCCTGTGAGCTGGCATCTTTCCAAACCGTAGCACCATGTGTTGTATACCTGCACTTTAAATATTGGTACCAGCCATTGAAAAAGCCTCATCAGTCAGTCAGAAGTTATCGGTACCAGGGGCTTTCCTTCGTTCAGCAGGAAACGAGCTGTTAAGAAGTGAAACTGTTGATGGAGTTGTTTTCATTTATGATGGGATAATCCCGTGATGACCAACAGGATGCTGAGCACGCAGAGTCTAATCTCTCTTCTTTGGCTTTGCTGTCACCTCAGACCCCTGTAACCCCGTTTCTATTGTCGTTGGCAGCGTGCCATTTCTGGAGCGGAACGTTCCTCATATTGATCTGACCCCTGGTCTTCCCCTGGCTGTAATTTTTCATTTCCACCATTGAAAGAGGAATGGCCAAACTGGTGTAAGGCCACTGTAAGAGGGCAACACAAGAAGCCACCCTGAGCTACACCCGAGCGCTACTCGCTCCGTTTTGTGTTGGAAATTGGAGCTTAGTGTTTCAGATCCCTTGTTTTCCCAGAGGATTTAGCTACAAGTGTGTTTACACAAGCACACACACAAAGGCAGCGCTGCGTTTCACGCTCGGGTGCCCGAGCGCTGGTTGTGTGGTGTCTCCTTTCGCGGTGCTCTGCTAGGCCACGGCTGCTTTTTCACCACTACAGAGCCTGAAACAATAAGTATGGGAACGTTTACTCTAGTCCTTCTCTTTTCCTGTTGTTCCCTCACTCGTTCAAGCTTGGATGCTGTATCGGAAGCTTAGGAGGTCATTTTTAGGGTGCTTCACATGGTTTTAGTGGCTTTTTCCTCATTGTTTCTCTTTTGGTCTACACGGTTCACTCCCTTCATTCTTTTGATGCTGTTTGTGCTGGAACATCTACAGTACTGTGCCAAAGACACGTCGGCTCATTATTTTAAGCTATTTTTGTGGGCGGTTATCAGGTTTGTGCTAATAAAACACCTGATGATATTAGAGTAAATGGAATAAAGTAGCAAGAATTTGTTTTATTCACCAAAAATGTAACTTTGAGTTAATTTGAAGAATTATTTGGTTCACCTCGATGCTCTCAGTCATTGAATCATTTGATTAAATTCCACCAGCAGCACACTTGATTTAATGGGATGAAGTATTGATTAAGCAAACCAGGTTTTGGATGATTACAACACATAAAACTGGACTAAGGTAGAGGTTTGAAAGGGTTAAATCAACACGTTTATGTATCACTGTGTTCTTATTTGTCTGTTGTAATCTGAACAAATAAACATAATATTATTGATTTTCATGTCATGATTGTCATATTTCACCTGTCGCTCTCGTGCTCTCTCGCATTCTCACTTGCTTTCTCTCTCACACTCTTTCTCATTCCTTCTTTCTTTTTCTCTCGTGCTCTCTCTTGCATTGTCTTGCTCTCTCTGTGTATCTTTCTCACACACACACTTTCTCTCTCTGTCTGTCTCTCTCTCTGTCTGTCTGTCCGTCTCTGTCCGTCTCTGTCTGTCTGTCTGTCTGTCTGTCTCTCTCTCTCTCTCTGTCTGTCTCTCTGTCCGTCTGTCTCTCTCTCTGTCTGTCTCTCTCTCTCTCTCTGTCTGTCTGTCTGTCTGTCTCTCTGTCCGTCTCTGTCT
>BRDA01003900.1:6231-16965 GCA_036984385.1 Crenuchus spilurus
CATACTGAGATTTTTATTCATCTAATGCAGCTTTAAACTGAGCTGTCTAATGGCTGAAGACTTAGTGATGCAGTATAACATAACACTGTGATACTTCAGTGTCAACGACCTTTCAAATGCACAGGCCGGGTAAGCAAGATGGCACTGCCAGTTTCTCCCTCAGGACAAAGTTCTCTCGAATCTGGCACCAGATCTGATCATGTTGGGGCACCAGATGACCTCACCTGTGTGATGGGGGGTCTGTTCATGGTCTTGCGAGCGCGGTGGACTTTGGGCAGAGGGCTGGAGGAAGAGGAGGATGAAGTAAGAGTGGAAGAAGGGGCGGAGCTTTTACTGCCCGGCCCACATACGCTCATCTTCGCTCGTCCAGAAACAGAGGAGGGCGAGGAGGGAGGAAGAGACTTAGCAGCATGACCTGAGAGAGACGGAAACATGAGTAGCCACCATTATTTTTTCACTTTAGTGTGTTGATATAGCTCTGGGTCAAATATCAAAACAAGCTGAAACCAATACAGTGGAACCTTAACGTACGAGTGACATAACCCAAATGTTCTGAGATACGAGTCGTCACTCAGTAGTTTTTTTACTTTATGATGCGAGTCGAGATCTGAGTTACGAGCGAGCTTCCACCTCCCACCACTAGGAGTCAGTAGTGATCCCGAGTGGCAACAGTGCAGAGAAGAAGAGCTGTAAACAAACCTGTCTCACTCGTTTTCTACACATTTAGAAACAGAGGAAGAAACAACAGTATTTAAACAGGATTTAATTAAAACACCCTGCAAGTGAAACTGAGGAAAGTGGTGAAAAAGTCACTGAAGTAGTGCTGGGCGATAAAACGATATTGATTTTTTTCACGATAATTTTTCCCTCAATGACGATGATAAGTCGGGACAATAGAATTCAGCTTGAGTGCTAGCATTAGCCTGTCAGCTTGGCTCTCTAGCCTGTTGTTATTTTGGAGTGGCTGCAGCCGACAGCAATCACTGTAGGTTTCAACAATAAAGCGACAACTGTAAACGTCTTTCTCGTCCATCCTTTCAACGCGTCCAGACGGACGCTACAATATTATGTTTTGGCAATAAACATTTTAATATTTTAAATAGTAACATTTCATGTATTTAGTCTGAGGTTTTAGAAAGATGATTAAAACTATGACAGTGTCAGAAAATTTAATATCGTGATAATTATCGAGAGTGATCAATATAGAAACATTTAGCGTGATAACATTTTCGGCTATATCGCCCACACTGAAGATCATCTGACATCTCACTTTATTTCTTTACATTCTCTGTTATGTGTTTTTTTATACATTAATTGTTATTTATAAGGTACATTTTTACATGTTTTTGGTGGACTGGAGCGGATTAATAACATTTTGCTTCATTTTAATGTGGAAATTTTATTTGATATACGAGCACATTGAGTTACAAGCTCCGTCACAGAATGAATTAAACTCGTAAGTCAAGGTTCTGCTGTACTTCTGATAAGAAAAGGGTTTGAGCTAGCACGTTAGGACAGGTGTTCTAGCTTTATTTTACAGAAGTTGTCAGACTTATTAAAATGGACATATCTGCACATTTACCTTTGAAACAGTGTTTAGCACCGTCTTCCCAGCACCAGCGCTAGGCATGGGCACCACCCACCAAATACAGGAAGTTGACGCAGGCGTTACAACATTCAACAACAATAACAGAAGTAAAATAAGCATAACAGCAGCAGAACTGAGCCGTGGTAGCACATGGAGTGAAAAGCCGACATGTTAAATAGAATTTTGGTCTGAGGAACATGTGAGTCAGCTTGATAAACTCAGTGTTTCTGAAACGTGGAGCTTATTTTCTGAGAGGATGAGAGAGACAGGAAGTGACAGGACGACAGAGTCCTCAGACGCACGTCCTTCTACAAACCAGTCAGCGTTGAGTGTAGGAAGACTCACCGCACGTAAGTGATGACAACAGCATGTGGGCGTGTCATAGTAAAAGTCTTTGGTGCGCTCACAAAAATGCAGCATGAAAACAAACCTAACCGGACCAAATATATACAAAGTAACACACAAACCTTGGTTCAGACCGTGGCCAGACTTTCAGGTGTGAAAGCACACTTAAGAGTTTAAACTAGCTGTGATTGGTCGAAGTTTTCTTTTCCCCGCAGGTTGCTGCTCAGTGAGGTTACAGCCACAGATGAGCTGCCTAACGTGTGAATACACAGACAGCTGATCTCAAAGCCATCAATGACTTTCTCGTATTTTGAAGTGACAGATCGTGGCAGCGTTATCTGATGTGTAAAGGTGTAAAGGTTGGCAGGTCTGGTATTGTGAACCTGCTACGTGGCCATTTGTTTGTCCTCAAATGTCCATTCTCTCGTCTATATCGGTCTCTCCCTAAATGACCATCTTCTGTTACTGTTGTCCTGTTAACCAGATGACCAGCGGCTAAGCATGGCTCCTGTCCAGACTTTATAAACGTGAAGGCCCAGCTTTCAGCAGCAGAGCTGTGTCAGAGCACTGTTATAAACACTTTACACCAGGTCAGCTGGGTTCCTCACGTGAACCGCCTGTTTTCAGGTGAATTTCTATGATGTGGTTTGTATCCAGATACAGAATCACTGGGCTGTGCCAACCATGGTGCCAACCATATCTGGGCATACACACACATTCACACACAGCAGGGTCATTTAGAGCCAACTCAGCTGATCTGGATGGATGGATGACACTGTATTACTGCCAAAGTTTACCTGCAAAGGGTTTGCTGGAGGTGGACGTTGCTGCTTTCTCTCCGACCTGCTCATCCTTCTCTTTACCTTTCAGAGATGGGCTTCCTTCAGTTAAAGAAAAAAATCACTTTACATTTTCTAGCAGAGCCGCCACTGAAGATAACTTTTACCTGTGAATCTGTTTTTACTTCAAATTACAGGACAAAAGCAGACTTAATGGAACGATAACGTAGCATAAACAGTTTTATGGAGTTCAGAAAATAAATATAAAAGACTAAGCTTAAGCCTAGACCACAAAGACGTCTGGAATGGTGCCATGTTGTGGCTTTGGCCTGACCAGTGCCCAGTGGAGGGTCAGGGGTACTGACCTTAACTCTGACTTTTTTATTCATATTTATGAATAAAACAATAAATTAACATATTTACATTTTTGGAGATGTAATCAGCTAAAACATTCAGACTTCTATTTTGAAGAATCTAAGACGTGAAGGTGTGCTTATAAACTGACTTTACCTCAGACGTACTTCAAAGTAACATGATGGACATTACCTGTGTATTTAGATTGTGCTGGACTGCAGTCAGATGGAGTCTGGATGATAAAACAGCACAAAAACAAACATCACAGCAGAAAAATCACTTTTATATACTCAATAACAAAGTAAACAAGATTTAGTTCTGCAGCATTAGTGTTAGTGGTCATTTATATTAGACTGTTTTAATTAAAAGCTTTTATATCATTAAACTTCTAAACCCTTAGCAGTCTGGATCAAGTAGACTTAATCAAACCACACGACTGGTTCAACATGCCACATAAAAAGAAGTTCTGTAAAAAGTGCTGTCCTGTCGTCAATAGACCTGGTAAAGTCAGAGATATAATAATATATACACAAAGACATGTTTGAATCTGCTGAATCTGTTCTACAGAGAGGTGCGACACTGCCTCCAAATTAACCAAAAAGGAGCCTCACTCTTGAAAGTGTGATGTAGTCTATGTCCACACACCAGTTTAATTGTAAACCATTAGATTTTTATCTAAATTTTAAGTAAAAAATTTACTTTTGGACTATTTTACTCTGGGAATGTAAGGTGTGTAGTGTTGCTCTGTCTGTGTATAAAAATAGTAAAATAACTACATACTATGGGCTTGCTTTTGATGTTAATAGCTGTTAATAGCTTAATTTTATCTCAGTTTTATATTTAGAAATTCACATTTGCAACCATAAAAAGCCTCATTGAGCATGTTTGTGTTTTAATAGCCAATTATTTTGGGTCCAATGTTTTGCCAAAGTAAATAATAGTAATAATAATTGTCAGCTTACTGAGGACATGTAGTGTTATAAATAAAGATAATAAACACTGACATTGTAAACATTATTTACTGAGATATTTATTCATAAGCAACCAAAACACCCCAAGACTCCTAAAGGTTTATGGTTTAGTCTTTGGGTTCTTTTATTTTGTAGTTCTGCAGCTTCCAGAGCTAACTGAGCTAATCCTGAACTACGTTTCCACACATTTTCACTATTTCACATACTAAACATGTTTGTTTGTGATTAACTGCGTGTAAATGTGAGATTTTCTGTTATTATTTATTCGTCCTCACCTCATCCATCCTTCCGTCTGTCGACATATTGCTCTAAAGAGAAAAAGACCGTAGTGAACATTGACACAGCGGAGGAAGGCGCAGAGAAATTTTTCAAAATAAAAGTCTCAGCTGATAGCCGGGTCCAGCTGCTGCCCAGCAGACAAACATTGGGGAAGTTTGTTCTTCTTCTTCTAAAAATTGCACAAAGCTGGGAAAGGCAATTTGTAGTAAAAATGGCCGTAAAACTGCTTCTTGCTGAGCAGTCCCATGTATGCAGTTTGGGTATAACGTTTTGAAATCAAGTTTGAAATTTTGTAATTAAAAAAACTATTTTATGTATTTAAATATTTTCACATTACTTTTATCTAGCTAGCCTAGCTAATATTAACATTACCCAAACATAAAATACAGGTTATTTAAGTGAGTCTTAAATGCTTTAATTGTTAAAAAAAAGCAATGGGATTTGTTCTACTTTTACTTTAAAGGTGTTTAAACAGCTGAAACTTCGAATACATAAAATACTGTTTTCCCTCAGAGATCTACCTGTAGTGACATTTATTTTTTAAAGCAGTGATGCGGTTTTTGTGGAAGCTCTTTTACAAGCTCATTTCATTACTGATTAAACTGTTATGCCAACAATTTTGAATTCAATATTTTTTATTAAATGTATTATATTTGTGGTATTAAATTAAAGTTAAAACGTTAATTAGGTCAGTATTGAGATGTAATCTCATTGTTTTAGTATACAAAATAATTTGAATTAATTCAGAATTAAATATTAAGTCTATATATTTGACATGCAGATATTGCGATATTAGTCACTTAATATCTCAAAATAATTAGATTGTATCCAAAAATAACAAGATAATGTCTCAAAATATAAAAAGAGCAATTCACTTAGTAATTACGAAATAATAATTAGGTGCGTTTTTATTTTATTTAAAGTGCCTTCTATAGTTTTCTTTCAGGATATATTAATTTAAAATCACCCTCAATTGACTTTTATTTTGAAAAATGATTCATTTCTTCAGTAGATGGTCGTAGTTGCCTTCCAGTGGTGTAAATTTCCTGGTGTGTATTATATGAGCTGACTGTGAACGCTGACTGCAGGCATACACTTTAATTCATTTGTTTGTTGTTTTATTGACTTGTTTACAGGTTTGTTTTGCTTTGTGTTTGTGCGAAATGAATAAATGAGTCTATTCAGGTGTGTTTTGATGCAAGTGTTGGTGACAGTGAAACAGGATCAGGAGGTAAGAGATTTTAATTATTCATGTAAACAATTTAAAAATATTTAATATTGTCACTAAAATGATAAAAGTCCATAATCTAAACAGCTGTGAAGTTATTTGGGAGGTGGTACTATATTGTTTGTTTAATATTATTATAGTGTAAACAAACTGAAAGGTTACAGGGAGAGGCTCAACAAAGCAGGATCTCCAGGTTAGTCAGATGTCCTCAGCCTAACATTAAGTGTTGAGCAAATTGAAGGTCATTGTTCAGGTTTGACTGAAGTTAACTGGCTAAAATAGGAAATCTTGCTTTAGGAAACATGTGAAGATGGTCAGTTCCTCTTATTTTACTAGTTATAAAAATATTATTTTTTTCTTTTATTCCATGACCTAATGACAAGATTTGTCCCAAATCAAAAATGTTGTTATTTAGGACTTTTATTAACAGAAAATAAACAACAAAGGAACATTTGCAGACGTTGAATAATGCAAAGAAAACAATGGTATTGATTTGTAAGCACAGCACTAATGTTTAAAGTTGGAAAGAGATAAGAAATCAGTGTTTGAATATGATAAAAACACACGTCCAAAGCCCCGCCCATAGCACTATTTGATTGGTGGAAATAAATGAAGTAGACCTTAGTTTAGACTCCTAAACTCTACTTTCAGCTGCAGTAACACGACTGAGACTAAACATTACTGTAAATGTGTAAACGTTACAGACTGAAGCTCAGAGCACTTTGATTTTGTTCTGATATGAAGTTTATTTTAATATAAGTTATGTAATGGATATGTAAATGAATGGTCATCACAGTCATTTGATCATATTGGTTGACCCTGAACAATAACTGCACTGTTCTGACTCATTCAGGTTCTCCACTCAGAGTAGAATATGCAGTAGTTTATTCTCCATATGTGTACATTACCCACAATTCCCAGCAGTCAGACACACCCAGCAGAGATTAGTGCTGTGACTAGAGGTGGGTAATCCAGGTCCAGAAAGTTAAAATCCACCCCAAGATTTTGTTTCAACTGCCTTGTTGGTTCTGCTGCAGATGTTGTAGAACCATGTTGTAGAATGTTGCTACATGAAGTTGGAGCAAAATCATACCCAGCTCTAGTTGTGACTACAACAGTGAACTTATTAATATTTCATATATAATTACTTATAACTACAGCTCTCTCGCTCTCTGTCGGTCTCGCTCTCTGTCTCTTTGTCTGTCTCTCTCGCTCTCTGTCTCACTCTCTTTGTCTCTCTCTCTTTCTCTTTCTCAGGATGGTCAGTGTTGGTGACTAAGATGAAGTCCAGTAGAGATATAGAGAGAAAGGCTGGTTACCTGAAGCCGGAGCAGTGTGCCCCGCCCCCACCGCTCGCCCGCTCGTCAGGACAGATGTGGTTTATCCGTGACGGCTGTGGGATCGTGTGTGGAGTGATCACCTGGATGCTGGTGTTTTATGCTGAGTTTGTGGTTGTGTTTGTGATGCTGCTGCCGATGAGGAACGTGGTGTACAGCCTGGTGAACGGAGCGATGTTTAACACACTGGCCTTCCTCGCCCTTGCCTCGCACTTCAGAGCCATGTGCACTGACCCGGTGAGTCAAAAAGGACCACCGTCCCCGAGACCAGGAACAGTATACATCCTGATTCTTTATATTTACTGTCCTTAAGGAGGAGGGAGGAGGAGGACAGGAGTGGGAGGGAGGAGGAGGATGATGGGAGGAAGTCAACAGGAGCAGAAGGGAGTAGGATTAGAGGAATAGTAGGAAGGGAGGAGGACGGGAGCAATGGAGGGAGGAAGAGGAGGACAGGAGCAGTGGTAGAGGTTCTAGCTTTGGTCTTTGGGTTGTGTGTCTTCCTTTAGAGATGTTGTTCTCATGCTGTTCTGTGTCTGTAGGGGGCGGTACCCAAGGGAAATGCCACCAAGGAGTTCATTGAGAGTCTGCAGCTAAAACCGGGCCAGGTGGTCTACAAGTGTCCCAAATGCTGCAGCATCAAACCAGAACGAGCGCATCACTGCAGGTAACACACACACCTGTACTCGCTAAAGACTTCAGGACGTCAGACAGAACCAGAGCTGTGTTCAGTGTTTTTGACGGGCTGTGTCTGTAGTCTGGGTGTCACTGTGTGTATATCGAAGGCAGCCTCGTTTTTACACTCTTTACATTTTAAAGCACACAGAGCTCATGTTTACATACCTTCTCACTTGGTCCAGATGTTTTGTGGGCTGAACAGAACTTTTGAGGCAGGTCTTTGGACTAAAAGAACTCTGGATAAGTGTGTTACGTGATGGAGAGTTCTGGTAAGTGGATCTGGATCTGATGTGTTTGAGGTAAATGAGTTTGAGGCTGAAGAGAAGTGCAGCTGAACTGGGTTAGACTGAGTTATGAGGACGGGCCTGACTGTGTTCTGTCTGAGTGAAGGTAATGAAGCGCCACAGTCACAGTCGGGCTGTTTATAGGAGACGAGTCCATTTTTGTACTTTAATGCACATCTATAGTGAGTGGACACTCTTTCTGATTATAGAGCTCATGTGTTTCTCAGCTGTTGGGCACCCTTGTCGTTTTTATTGATTTGAATAACTTTAGCACTAATTACTGGAACACAAAATTTGTTCTGTAAGCTCATTGACCCTTGACCTACATATACAGGTGAATCCATTTATGAGAAAGTGTTAAGGTGGCCAATTGCAAGTTCTTCTCCTCTTTGCATCTTCTCTGAAGAGTGGCAACATGGGAGCCTCAAAACAGCTCTCAAATGACCTGAAAACAAAGAGTGGTTTAGGGGAAGGATACAAAAAGCTATCTCGAAGATTTCAGCTGTCAGCTTCCACTGTGAAGAACATAGTGAGGAAATTGACCACAGGCACAGTTCTAGTTAAGTCCCAAAGTGGCAGGCCAAGAAAAATCTCAGGCAGAGGTGAAGGATGGTGAGAACAGTCATAGTCAACCCACAGACCAGCTCCAAAGACATACAACATCATCTCGCTTCAGATGGTGTCACTGTGCATCGTTCAACTATTCAGTGCACTTTGCACAAGGAGAGGCTGCGCACACACCACAAACAGAGTCGCTTGAGGTCTGCTAAAGCACATTTGGACAAGCCAGCTTCATTTTGGAATAAGGTGCTGTGGACTGATGAAACTAAAATTGAGTTATTTGGACAAAACAAGGGGTGGTATGCATGGCAGAAAAAGAACACCGCATTCCAAGACAAACACTTGCTACTCACAGTCAAATTTGGTGGTGGTTCCATCAGTGCAGGTACTGGGAATCTTGTTAAAGTTGAGAGCATGGATTCCAGTCAATATCAGCAGATTGTTCTTAATAATGTTCATGAATCAGTGACAAAGTTGAAGTTGTGCCGGGGCTGGAGACTTCAATAAGACAACGACCCTAAACACGGCTCAAAATCTACTGAGGCATTCATGCAGAGGAACAAGTACAACATTCTGGAATGGCCATCTCAGTCCCCAGACCTGAATATTATTGAAAATCTGTGGTGTGATTTAAAGTGGGCTGTCCATGGTCAGAAACCATCAAACCTTAAACCAGAATCCAGAATAGGAAGCGTTTAGAGGCTGTTATTTCTGCAAAAGGAGGATCTACTAAATACTGATGTAATATTTCTGTTGGGGTGCCCAAATTTATGCAGCTGCCTAATTTAATAATTATTGCACACTTTCTGTAAATCCTATAAATTTAATTTCACTTCTCAAATATCACTGTTCCTCTGCTGTATGATATATTTAACTGATACAAACAAACAAATGATTTATCAGGGTGCCCAAACTTTTTCATACCACTGCAGAGGACATGTAAATTGGGTACTTTAAATTGTCCTGGTGTGTGTGCCCAGCGATAGATTTGTCCTGGGTATGGCTAAGATGGTGTAATGCCCTGCGCCTGGTGAAGGGGTAGTGGACTCGCTGTGACCCTGTTCAGGATTAAGTGTAAAAGGATGGATGGCAGGATTATCTGGTTCCTTTCAAAAGAGACTTAATAAGACGTGTCTGCTGGGTGTCCCTGACTTTATCACGTACATCAAAAAACATGAAAGGGTGCAGATGTTGTAGCTCACACTGATTGGAGAGAAGTTCTGAGTGCTGCCGTCATGCTGTTTTGGACTGTTATTCTACTTTGGCCTTTTTATTTTAGTACATTAAATGTAATAAGCAGTAATTTAGCAGACGGCTCCTGTAACCCCCTGCAGTCTGAGGCTGTATCAGACACTCTGATGTAGTCTGACCTGTCCTGACTTTTTACTAATTACACACATCTAAAATGATTTTAATTTAAAGTGTTACACAGACTTCTGTTCAGTACAGACTCAGCAACAACAGTGTTAAAGCAGTAAGAGTGTCGTCTTTATTTTCAGATCCTTTACTGGGGGTTTCTAATATTAGAAAGTCTACCTAAGGCATCTCCAGCACTACTGTGTGACTGTAAGAGTTTTTATTACATTTTAAAGTCCAAAAACTAGCACCCCACCACCTCTGAAATTATACCCACGAGTGCATTAAATACCACAATTTTGCAGAAAAAGCACAAACCTGGCAACCCTGAAACCACATCACCACAATCTTATCTGATCTCTAATAACAGTCTGAACACAGCCTGAATCACTTTACTCTTTAATTATGTAAACATTAGACTCCTCCTTTAACGGGTCATGTGATGATGTTGAGGTGTATCAGTGCTGAAGGAGGTGTGTGTTATATTTGAAACTAAAGTGTGTTTGTCATAATTAACCTTCAGCCCAACGGGGAGAGACTGAGAGATGCACCCTAACCTACATTCACTCTGTGTGTGTGTGTGTGTGTGTGTGTGTGTTGTCCTAGCGTGTGTAAGCGCTGCATCAGGAAGATGGACCACCACTGTCCGTGGGTGAACAACTGTGTGGGTGAAAACAACCAGAAATACTTTGTTCTGTTTACGGTGAGAGTTCAGCTCAAATCTCAGAAATCTGAACAATCCTTAATAAACATCTAATGTCTTACATCTAACATCTACATAAACGCGTCTTACATCTAACTTTAGCCCCGCCCCTTCAGCCCAAAGCATTTTAACTCCACCCATTCAGTCTGCAGCACTTTAGCCCCGCCCATTCAGCCCCACCCCTTCTGCACACTACACTTTAGCCCTGCCCATTCAGTCTGCAGCACTTTAGCCCCGCCCATTCAGTCTGCAGCACTTTAGCCCCGCCCCTTCA